>OZ038387.1:11582665-11785646 GCA_964036045.1 Eutreptiella sp. 'Long Island Sound 2002' | reverse complement strand
CTCTTGGCGGTGTCACGGGCAAGAAACTGAATAGGAACCACCCCCCAAAATTAAGGACCTCCACGGATACCCCCACCAGCTGGACCAAAGTTAAGAACTGGTTCTTATTTTTGGGCCGCACGGCAGTCTACCAGCCTTCGTGGAATACCCCCCATCCATCCAACACCCCTTCCCCACCTGACCCGGTCGTTTCAATATTTCCCCAGAGATTGTGTGTGTGTGTGTGGGAGGGGGGGGACTGGTATACCCGTGGAAGCGGACGTCTCATGGCCGGGTCCCACAACTGCACTCTCCCCCTTCCCGGCGGCAGCTCCACTCGCAGACCCTCGTGCCCCTGTGACCTCAGGTTTGGTTCATAGCGATCACCAACGTGGCGGCTGCCATCTACTTCTCGCTCCTGCACCAACGGGCCACGATCACCGTGACGGGCCATTTGCGCGCCCTGCCCCAGGTGCGGCCGGGACGGTGCCCCGCTGGCGCTGTTGCACGTCCGTGTGCACCTGCAGCCCCTGTCCCCCTCCTGTGCACCTCGTGGCATTGGGGGGACTTGCTGCGGCCAGGGCCACTCTCCGCCTTTGCACCGACGGCGTGTTCGCATTTGGGGGGGGGGGGGTGGCAGGGATGCATTGGAAAAGGGGGGAGGTACCCCCCCCATTCCTTGAGGGCGCCCAGCTTATGCGCTGCGACTGTCCCCCTGACGGCAAGTGCGAGCTTCAATGGCATTTGTAACCGACAGTAACCGCCCCCAACCGCCTGTCCAACTGCTTCTTGGACCGCCTTTGAGGTCCCTTCCCTTCTTTTGCATCCCTCGGGGGGGGCGGGCGGGGCGCCGCAGGGGGCGTCCCGGATCGTGGCCTTCCGCGGGCTCAGGGGAGCAAGAATGCACAAAAGAGCAGGACATGCAACAACACGTCACACAACGGCCAAGGCGACTTAGGCAGACAGGCCGAGAGCAGGCGTGCGATCATGGCTGACTGCAGCGAGTCGATACACGCGCAAGGCAGGCAGACGTGTCGCATGATAGACACAGCCAGTCCAAGCACATGCGAGACGAGCGCACATGAGGCAAACGGGGGCCGCCTGGCGCGGCCGCGCCCGCGGATACCGTCGCCGTCGCGGTGTTGCGGCGGTCCGTTGGGGTGAACCATCGGAGGAGCAAAGTAACTTGCGTTTTGTGACGCCGCTTCGCGATGAACGATGCAAGAGACCCCAACCACCGCCCGGCGCAGCCCGTGGGCCTTGAAGGCTCCTCCCCTGCGGCGCGCGTTGGGGAGAATGCCGACAGCAAACAAGACTCACAGGCAATTCGTTGGCTTGCGTTCGCTGTTTTTTGCGCACTCCACCCCTCTGCATTGTGCAATACGTCCCCTGATGCCCACCCCCCCCCTCAGTACGGGCAACAGCCCGTCTTTGGGACGGCCGACCCCCGGAGTAGTCAAACAGGACAAGTCATCCGGGGGCTCTGTTGACACAACCAAAACACGGGCCCGCAGAGGGTCAGAATGAGCAGTGGCGAGAAGCCAATAGGCGCCGCCAAAGGCAAACAACCTGATACCAACGCCCCCCCCCCCCCCCCTCAGTATGGGCAATATCCTTTACTAAGCCGTGGCCTGCTCCAAGGTTGACTCAAGGTCAGCCTTCATGGGGAGGGACAAGGAGGGCCCCTGCGCGCCGCAGGGCAGGAATGATCTTCTCAAACTGCAGAAACAGCGAAACTTGCAGCAATAAGGGGCCCTTGAAAAAAAAAAGAGTGCCTCGGGGCCAAAAGAAAGTTTGTGTACCTCCAATTGACCTCCGATTTCGGGTCCCTTTGATAAATTTCATTTCTTTCCCGAGGAAACTTTTTCTGATGTGGATGGGGGGGTGGGTGGGGTCAGGCGGAGGGGTCCAGGCCGCCATTCCGCCCCCCATCCCCCGGTAGCGCTAAGCCGTGGCCTGCCTCGGAGTTGCATCAGTGTTCCGGCGCCGAAGCGAGCGCCGCACCCACTGAAGTGGGGTGTCGTGGGGGTTGGAGGTGGCAGTGCGCCGGTGCAGGCCCCCCGACCACCAAAACCGCCCACGTTCCAGCGGCCTTCTGCCGGAACACCGCTTCTGAGTGGATTCCTCTGCGGAGATCCGGACCCAAACGGCCAACGGTCCGGCCGACGGTGGAAGTTGGGGCACCGGAATGGGCGTGTGGGGGACCGGTGGGGCGCAGTGTCAGCGCATGGGAGTCGGGATCGGAAGGTCGTCGGATCGAACCCGGGCTGGGGGTCCGCCTCATCCGCATCTCGGGCCGGCACTGCTCCTGCCGGGGCGAATCCCGGCCTTTGTCGCTGTCACTGAGCGGGAAATGACCGGGAGCCGACGTGTCTTGAACCAACAGCGTGACCAACACCGCCCAATGTGTCCAATTTGGCCACCCATACGAACCCAAACGGCCAACGGTCCGGCGACGGTGGAATTCAGGGCACCGGAACGGGCGGTGCGGGCCCCCCGAACCCCCGTCAAACTGGCGACGGCAACCGCCTCTCAATGGGCAGTGAAGGCCAGTGGGGCAGCCCCTACTTTTTTGGATCAGTGATGGTCCTCCCGTGGCCGCCGGCGGTTCATCGCAGACATGCCACGAGTGTCCGACCGGGAAATTCAGATCTTGTGCCGAACGACCCCTGTACCACGTGCCACTCAGTAAGACCTGCCCCCGTCACGTATTGAGCTCATTAGGAACCAGCTGTGTCCATTGAATTGCTCGGTAAGACCCAGCCCCACATGGTTGTGTCTGACGTGACGGACACTAGGGCCAGGTCTGGTTCATCGTCGTGCCTTCGCTGCGGTGCACTGCTGTCCTCCGCAGAGCGAAGTGGGGCCGGACGGCAATCGGAACGTGGACTTCCTCATGGGTCTGTGCGCCTCGCCTCCCTCTGTTCGGTGCGGGAGCCCTGCGCAGGGGCGCCCTGGGCCCGCGGCCGCCCGCGGTGCTTCAGCGCGTGGGACCGGCGGATGTCGCGCCGGCGAACGGGGGATATACGGGACGGCGGTGCACAGGCGTCCGCAGGACCGCGGCTGCACCAGACGCCCCTCGATTTGTTCTGCCTGACCGGGTCACCGCTGGTGAAATTTTGTTGGATTCCGCCGTAGTTTAGGGGTTGGCGCGCACCCAAAGTCCGGCGGTGCCCAGAGGGGGGGGTGGGGCAGGACTGCATCAGAAGGAAAGGGGCCCCAGAGGCGGCCCCAAAAGCGGTTAGACAGGCGGTTGGAGGAAGGCACTAAAGCGGTTGGGGGCGGTTACTGGCGGTTACAAATGCCATTGAGGCTGGCACTTGGCGTCAGGGGGACAGTGGCTGGGCATAGGCTGGGCGCCCTGGAAGGGGGGGGGGGTACCTGGGAGGGGGGACACCAGCAAGAGCACCGGCCGCAGCGGCCGACAGAAAGCAGCGACCCGACGCAACATGCGAAGGGAAGAACGGGTGACTGTCCAGGGCCCCGTAAAGGAGCAACAACCAGACGGAATGTCACACAGGGGGTACCTCCCCCCCTTCCAATGCATCCCTTGGGGGGGGGGCGTTGGAGGGCTGGCACGCTGGCGCGCACGGGGGGTTGGTGGGCTGTTGGTGCACTCGGGCGGGGAGGGGCGTGGCGCTCTGTTGGTGTACCGGAGGGGCGGGAGGGGATGGGGCTGGCGGACGGGGGAGGGTCTGAAACCGACGTGTACCGCCGCACACGGGGGGGGGGGGGCACTGCCTGCGGCAAGTGGATGCCGTGTGCTGGGGCCTGGCACTGTTGGCGTGTTGATGACGAAAATGTCCGTTGTGAGCGCAAAGTGCTCGGGTGGGGGGGAAGGGGGGCGCCATTTGCGTTCGGGGGACGTTGGTTTGGCGCGCTGTCGGCGCCGCACCCCCGCGCGCCGACGGGTTTGGTGCGTGCGCACCCACAGAAACACGCGCTGCCTCCCTCTCTGAGGCATTCCACCGAAAGTCACGCTGAATCCGTTCCACTGGGGCTCGAGGTATCACTCTCTCCGAGATCGCCTGCTTCCTGCCGTATCTCCTTCTACGCGTTGATGAACCGTAACAAACAACTCGTGCGTGACCCATGTTCATTGGTACGGCGTCCCAACATGACGACCGGCAGGACATCAATGGAAAGGTAAGGTAAGGTAAGGTAAGGTACTTGGGCGTACTCCAAGCTCCAGCGTAATGTTACCCTCCTTATCCCTCGCAGCATCCCTTCCGGCTCGTGGGGTCACAGACACCGTAGCGCCTAGGACACCGCGTTCCTGCTTATGGCTCCAACGGGATTTGAACCAAGTACCTCTAGTTCAGGCGTCGCGTGCATGGCATCTGAACTACGTGACCTTGACATCAATGGAAAGGAGTCTGCACTCCGGTGCTGTTGCGGGCTGCCGTCCGGGGGGGGGGGGTTCCACCTCAGACCCTAAACGGGGATGCAACAGAACACGAGTTGAGGGTGACCTCTGGACGGTATCCGATGGTGGTGTAGGAGCACCACCGCCCTCGTTGTACCCGGGGAAGTCCCGGCTTCAAAGGCCGCTCTCCACCCATCGTCACTTCCGCTCCGGGGGGTCTCGGTGCCCCCCGGGGACGGGGCTCTGCCGCACTCGTTTCCTCTGCGCACAGGCTGCCATCAGACGCCGGGGCTGGTGTACTTCCACCGCTCCGGCCTCACTCCGAACTGGATGGACTGCTCGACGGCCTTCGACGTCAACGGTACTGCGTGATGCGTGTCCCCAGGGGGAGGGGTGGGGGATCGACGTCCGCTATTTTCCACAATTCCCCGCAATTCTTCTGCAATCGCCCTTTGCCCGTCCCCCTCGCGTGCGTGTGGGTGCCCTGCAGCTGGCCCTGAGCACCAGTCACCTGCTGTCTGTTGCGTACCGCTTGCTGCTTCCCGCAGGTCAGACCTGCAGAGGGCTGGAATGACCCTCCCGGACATGGTTTACACATGTTTCTTAACCACTTTTCTTGCCCCGTTCTTGTTTTCGTGGTTCTTCAATGAGTGGGTGCCCTGCGTGTCCCCTGTGCAGAGGTGTTGCTCTTTGAGGCCTTGGGCCGGTTTGGGTATGGCACCGCAATATTTTCCGCAATTTTCCCGCAATCGGATTGGACGCTCCCTGACCGCAATCCCCCCCCCCCCCAAAGCCGGTGTCCAGCACGTGGGCCGTTGCACTGCCTCTGCCGTGGGCGTGGGGGTGTTTGTGGTACGAGTCAGCCCCGCGGCCGCTCTGCGCCTTTTCCAGTTCTGTGCTGTGCCCCCCTCCCCACCCTCTCCTTCACTGCCAAGTGCACTGCTCCCCTCGACGGAGCTCGGCGGCCGATGCACAGCGAATCGCACTGCGGAACCTCCGCAGGCCCTGAGACAGTGTTGAGCGAGCGACGGGGCGTACCACCGCGTGCCCGGGCAGCGGAACGCCAGTCCGGCGCCCGCCCCCCCCCCCCGCCCTCCCCCGCTGGCGTGTGGCTTCCATGTGCCCTGCCTGCCCCCCACCCTCCACACACCCGCACCGCCTCACACACGGTCCTGTTTACACGCCAACGTCCCGTGGGTATGAGACCCACGGAAGACGGCACGAGCGCGGGAGCAAAGCGCGGGGCGCAGATGTTGATGAAGCCGGTGATCAGGAGAGCGCGATCCGTGGGGACCGTGCGTCGTGCGGTGAGCCTCCCCCAGGCCGCGGCTTCGAGGCGATCGTGACCTACACCGCGCAGGGGGGGGGGGGTCAGAGGCCAAAAAAGTGCGTGTACCTGAAATCGACCTCCAATTTGGGGTTTACTTTACGGAATCTCAGTAAAGTAAAACGCCGTTGGGATTTACTTTACCGACCGGAGGCCTACCTAAATCCCAACGGCGTTTTACTTGACTGAGATTTCTATTACTTCGCTTGTGTTGTTTACCGATGAACTCTCAGTAAAGTAAAGCGCTATTGGGATTTATTTTGCAGTCGCGCCCCATAACAAACATCTCATTTCGGGCCCTTTGATAGATTCCAGTTTTTCCTCGAGGAAAGGTTTTCTGATGTGGGTCGGGGGGGGGCGGGTGAGGCGGAGGAGCCCAGGCCGCCAGTGCCCCCCCCCCCCCCTCCTCCGGGTGATGGTAAGCCGTGGCCTGGCCTCCCCCCCGCCGCCCCGCACTGCGCTGACTGTGTTCAGGGAAACTGCTGCCGACCGACCACTCGCGCTTCTTGGCTCGGCCCCAGGAATGGGTCGGGTGGGTGTACGACGCGAATGCGTCAGGTATGCGTCCGCGTTCTGTGCCCTGGCGTCTGGGCGTTCCAGTGCCATGTACATGCGCTGGTGGGGCGGGACGGGGCGGGGGGGGGGTGGGGCGGAGCGGGGCGGTGTGGGGCAGGACGGGGCGGGGCCGTGTGGGGCGGGACGGGGCGTGGCGGTGTGGGGCGGTGTGGGGCGGGGCGGTGTGGGGCGGTGTGGGGCGGGGCGGTGTGGGGCGGGACGGGGTGGGGCGGTGTGGGGCGGTGTGGGGCGGGACGGGGCGGGGCGGTGTGCGGCGGGGCGGTGTGGGGCGGTGTGCGGCGGGACGGGGCGGGGCGGTGTGGGGCGTGGCGGTGTGGGGCGGTGTGGGGCGGGGCGGTGTGGGGCGGTGTGGGGCGGGGCGGTGTGGGGCGGGGCGGTGTGGGGCGGTGTGGGGCGGGACGGGGCGGGGCGGTGTGGGGCGGGACGTGGCGGGGCGGTGTGCGGCGGGACGGGGCGGGGCGGTGTGGGGCGGGACGTGCAGTAGCACAACGCGCAATGTTGAAGGTGCGCGGCTTCTGCAGCGTGCAATATGTGCTGTGCAGAGTGTCCGGCGTGCGGAGTGCTGAGTAATTGGGCTGTGGTGCGCACAGTGCAAAGACTGCGCAGTGGAAAGAGTGTGCACCGGGCCCCGCACAAGGTGCGCAGCGTGAAGTCTGTGGTGTGCGCTCTGGGCTCCGCGCACTGTGCCAATTGCGTCGTGTGCCCTATGCAAAGGGGACACGATGTTGTTCAGTACATATCCTCTGCCATATCCTTTTCCCACCCCTGATAATCTTCCCCGTGACCGCCTGCGCCAGCACCCCCCCCCCCCTCCCCTTCTGCCGATGTCTTGCTGATTTCTGACTGACAGCTACTGACTGTGATTGTCTGACTAACTGTAGTCAGACATGATGTTCTGTTTTCTGTTTCAGACACCGTGTGTGTCTTGAGGTGTAACCAGGTCTGGCACAGAGAATAAAGATGCACTTACCGACCGAATCCTAATAATTTGAAAAAACGCCCAAACCAAGGTAAACAAAACGCGACCACAGGGGTGGCTCGCCAGGCTGTGCGCGCGACGAAGGAGTTAGTACCCCTTGGGCGCTGGACCAGCTGGGGGTCCTAACCAAGGGTCTTGACCCCAAGGCGGGTTCGCTCACACCTTGCATAATCACACCTGGTTGCCTGCCGGCAGGCAAACTCATCAACAACTGCCACTCGGTGAGTTCTCTAGCTGACTGTCAGTTTCCCGTGGTGTTAAAATATTTGATTCCCAGCACAGGGTGTTGCTGTCCGCAACAAAAATAAAAGCAAAAAAATTAATTTTTGGTGCAACGCCGTACGCAAAAATGGGTTCCGCAAAGAAGAAATGGCAAATTTTTTTTTTGCCCGTTTTGGATGCTGTCGCCAAAATTTTGCTTATTATTAATTCAAAACACCCAACGCAAAAATTAATATTCCGCGAATCGTTAGAATTCGGTCGGTATGCCTGACTGTGGAGTGCATGAGCTCTGGTTTGCTTTTGTCTGTTTTTTAATTAGGGCTCATCCCCGCGTCTGCCGTGGAGACCACTCAAGTCCTCGGGCTCTGAGTGGTGCGGTGAGTCCGGCCAGGCGCTCTATCGATGCTCCCCCCTCCCCCGGAGATTGAAGACCCGCCTGCCCCGATGGCTGCAAAACTCTGTGGCATGTAAAGGGGAATGCATCGTCTGTCATTTGATCGTCTTGTTCATTGGCACCGTCGCCAACAACCCGGACCACAACTCACCGTGCATTCGTGGGAGGTGGAGGAGCCTGAGGAACACATATCCCTGTATTGTCCGGGTGCTGCTGTGTCTGTGTCGTGCCCATGTCCCCTCCCGCATCGGATGTGTGTCTTTGGACCGATGGAGCGCGACCGCCGCCGCCGCGGGGCGGTCAGCGGTCAGCCACGCACATGCTTTTGTGTTGCTCCCCCTTCCACAGCTCTGATACCACCGTCAACTCAGCGGCGACCGTTGCCGTACCGCTTTGTGATGTACAGCGAGATGCGGGACCTCCTCAAAGCAGGTGTCTGCGGGACAAGGGCTTGGGTTGTGCAGTGGAATACGCAGAGCGGGTCATGAGGGCAGGTGCTTCCAGACTGTGGATGGGGATGGGACGGGGAATGGGAGGGAGGGGGTGAGCGGGGCTGCAGGCTGTGTTTTTGGAATTTTTAGTGCTCGTTTTTTTGTGAAATTTTTTTTAGAAATTTTTAGAAATTTTTGGAAATTTTTTTGGAAATTTTTTTCAGAAATGTAGTGCTCGTGGGTCGCCCCGTCTCCCACAACAGCAGGCAGCAAGCTGTCACCAGGGGCGCCGTTCGCTGCAGCCGAACCGATTCCAGGAATGCGTCTCCTGCAGTGGAATGTCTTCTATGGAAGGCGGCCTTGGTATTGTAGCCGACGCCCTGGTTTGCGATCCTCTGCCCCTGCTCATCCTCTCTCCTTCACCAGCGTTCAACGGAGTCGAGCATGCACTTTGCTGCGATGCCGCCACACCTCCTTTCTGTCAGCACGCCCAGGTGCACCACGTCAACATGACGCTTTTGCCAGGCCTCGTAAACATCACAAAAGAGCTATGGCAAACAACAAATTACCAGAATTGGGATGATTTAGCAGTAATTTCTGCGCTACTTTTGTGTGGTATTGACGTTATTGGTACCCTGGGCGTTGGGGACTTGTGCTGGACATATTCATATCACTGCCCTTGTTTAAAGCAGCAGCGGGGGTGGGGGCTTAGTAGAAACGAGGTAAAACTTAGTAAACAAAAATTTTTACAATTTTTTTCAATTTTTTTTTACTAAGTTACTTCGTTTCTACTAAGTTTTACCAAATTTTACTAAGTTTTACCTGGTCTGGTACTAAGTTTTACCAAATACCCGGGATGGGGGGGGTCGGTCTGGTTTCGGGCGTCATGGGTGCACATCGTCTTCAGCTCCACGAGTATGGCCAGAGCAGCGCAGCGTCCACGTTTTCACGGGTCCAAAAGATTACCACAAACGATTTCGGGGGAATTGTCTAATGGCCTTTGATAGTGTTTGCAATACGTCCGATTTCATTGGGAGGCGGGGGGGACCGGGGGCGAGGTGCCTTTGATCCCTGTTTCCCGATACCAGTGCCCGTTTCTCGCCCATTGCCAGGGGTCAGACATCGGTTATCAACCAACACGGAAGGGGGCGGGGTCTGGGTGGGTGCCCCGGCCCCGGTGGGTGTGGGTGAGTGGTTTGGGACCCTCTTACAATTATGGCTCGGGTGGCTGGGTCTGCAGTCTAGGACCCTCCCTTGAACTGGGCCAGCGGTGAGTTGCAGCCCGGGCCAACGTCATCTTCCGGCGGCGCCCCACCCGTCCCTTGCATGCCCTGCCTTGGGGCATGTGCATGCGCCCGCGACCGACCGTGCCCGCGCCGCACCGCAGATTTGGACCGCTGGGGCTATGAATTGGAGACGGAGCTCTTTCACACGTTGACGCCCGCGGAAGAGCACACATCGAAGTGGATGTGCGTGTACAAGCCGCGGGCGGAGTCCCGTGAGAGCGGTCGCTGAAGACGGAGTTGCTCGACGCCTCCCCATCGAACTGCTGCCCTGCGCACCACCTCCCGGCCCCCAGGTCTGACTGGGGGGCCCTTCGCTTGGGGTCCGATGCGGAGGGGGCGCCTTGACGCCCTCAGGCCGTTCAGCGGTGGTTCTGTCGGCCTCGCGGCGCTTGACGCGGTGCCCCGGCCGGGGTGGCGCACATTCCGATCGCGCGGCATTCTTCCCCCCGCTCGAAGCTGCCCATTTTGGCCGCCCGTTTTCTCTCGCCGTCGTGTCCATCGGGAGTTGTGGGTGTCGTGCGGCGTCGGACTTCGGACCGGATCGGGGCCCGCGACGCGTGTTGCTGCTGCGCGTTGCGGTCGCGGAGGTGGGCGCCGAGTTTCTCGTGGGGACCAGACGGAGGGTGCCTGAGCATCGCGGCGCAGAAGCCGCGACGTGCGACTCCCGCATTCCGGGGGCCCGAGGGCGTGGGGCCGCCCGCGTGCTCTGGAGGCCACGGCCCGGAGGTGCCCCAGCACCGAGCGAACCGTTCTGAGGCCTTTGGGGCTCGAAGGATCACCGAGTCCTTCGCGCGAAGGCTCGGCGCCGTTGCCGTATGCCCGACGGAGGGCCGACCGCGGGACCTTTTGGCCATGCGCCACGTGCCATTGGACCATGAATTGTGGTTGGGAGATGGGGGACCAGACATGCCACTAGTGCCCGGCCGGAGCGCCGAGTTTCGGTAGGAATCAGCCGCGTCCCATGTGCCACTCAGAAATGACCGCCGCTGTCGCTCCCGGAGCTGAGTAGGAACCAGCCGTGTCCGGTGTGCTGCTCAGCGGGATCCAGCTGCCTCTGATCTCGTGTGACCGGGTGGACGCTGATGGCCAGTCCGGATGGGACGGGACGCAAGGAACGGGAGCATTGTGTCAGGGCAACAAGCTGCTTCATTTGTGTCCTTTCTGTCGGTGTTCGATTCCGGTCAACAGCTTTTCAGAACGCGCAAAAGCGTAAGATCTGCATCCCGAGCCGCGGGGGCTCTCGCCGGTGCCGCACGCGCCGCTGTGGAGGGGTGCGTCCCCTCTGCTCTGGGCTCTGCCCCTGCAATGCAAAGCCCGTGGGGATTCGGAGGTGTCGAGGCGTAGACACGCGCGACAAGCCTCGGGTTCGTTGTGGATGCAGCCAAGCCCCCCCCCCTCCCCCGCCGCAGGACCGCTGCTGTTGCCGAGTGCTGCCGGCCCCAACCGACGCCTTCATTCGCCACAGGCCCTCGCCATAGATCCGCATACGCCCGTGACAACTCTCATCCCAAAGCCCTCGTCAACGCGCTCTATGAGGGCGGAGCAGGGGATCTCTCAGAACATGCTACACTCGGACCGCTCTCCCCAGAGTTTTGGTCAAACGTTTGATCTCGAACCACTAGATCGGCGACGGGGGTTGGGGTGAGGGGGGCTCCCCGGTCCAGGTCTGGGTCGGACCGGTGACCCACCTGAGCCCTGCTGACCCCTGCTGCTGTCCCTCAACAACATGCCCCGCGTGAGGGCACGCCCACGCCCACGCCCACGCCCACGCCGACGCCCACGCCCCCCCGCACACGCACTCCCCGCCGACACGCACGCGCGCATGCACACGCACGCACGTGCATGCACACGCACGCGCACGCACACACACGCGCGCACGCGTACACACGCACACACGGGGGGGGGGTTCGCGGGTTGAGCACGCAACTCCCCCGTCGACCACTGGACGTCTCCGCAGTCTTATTGACACCCCCAAACAGGACCCCATCACATTTGGACGTTTTTGAGGGCCTGATCAGAGCCAAAACGGGGGCCACTCTCCACTGCACGACCCGTCTACGCCCTCGGACCCGCCCCAAACCCCGCGTTTGGTCGAGGGGCCGCCCGTTGTTGGGGCATTCTGGGACTTCCCCCGGGCCGATACCCTGTAACCACCGCAGCGCCACGGCCTCTGTCCCTCGTCAGCGGAGCACGTAAAGCAGGGCTGCCCTTAAGAAGCCCCATTTTTTTTGTTAAGGAACAGCCCCCAAGGACCGCCAACCGCCAACCACCAACCGCCACCAACTGCCAACCGCCAACCACCAACCGCCACCAACCACTAACTGCCAAGCGCCATCCGCAGCCAACCGCCACCAACCGCCAACTGCCAACCGCCACCAACCGCCAACCGCCAACCGCCAACCATTGTTCAATCCTGCTTTTGTGGTATTGTGTTTTGCCCGTGTCTTGACCTTGAAGCGGAGAGCGTCGCCGTGAACGTCCGTTTTTCCCCGCCGTAAAGGGCCGGTCGGGTCTTGCGGATCTGTTGAGGGGGGGGGGGGGGGCAAGGGCTGACCACCTCGACATGCCCCCCCCCCCCGCCCCCCAGAAGGCCCTGAAGGACCCCCCGGCAAAACTGGCAGACCAATGCCGGCCCCCAACGCCGCGGGCCCGCAGAGACGCCAACAGACGCCGATCGGCCACTCTTGGCCCATTTCGAGCCCCTACGCCTTCGCAGCTCCGCGTGGCTCACAATTCATGGGACATTGGCGGGAAGCGTGTTGGCGCAGGGACATCGCGGCATCCGTGACGGCACCGTCGAGCGAGAGGGTCCGAAGAGAAAGTGCAGAGCAAAAGGAAAAACAACGGGCGAAACGAGGACCACCCAACCGACCGGGCAAGGCGTACCCCGGATTTTGCGCAGTTGGACATCATCGGGACGTGCCGCCGCTGATTCAGCCCAGGTTTTGGGCAGGAATTCCTTTGCTCTGCGAACCAACTTTATCGACGGGGCCTGCCAGTGACCCTCTTGGCTCTTGGCACGCCCTTGGCCCTCCGCAGGCATCCTGCCGGGCCCCTTTTCCCTGTAACGCGTCTGCCCCCACACACTCTTATCACGCACTCCCCCTCGGCTTGTGGTTTGCTCGGTGGTTGCCACCCCCCCCCCCCCTTCCCCCCTTTGCAGTCCCCCCCCCCCCCAGGGGGGGGGGGGACGGTCACTTGGCCCAAAAAGCATCGAAAATACCAGGCGCCAAAGAAAATTTTTACAAGGCGCCGAAGCTGATTTACACTGAGATACTGTGGTACAGTTTTGTGGTGCAATCCCCCCCCCCCCCCGTGGGGGGGGACCGTCACGACATTGGTGGGGAGATTACAAGGGGGGGGGGGGGGGTCTTTGCCCCAGCTCCCCCGCGCAGTGTGGCCCTGCAGTCCTCGCAATCCCGTTCAGTGACCCTGACCTTGACCCGAAGTATTGTCCTTACATTTCCTGAACACCGAAGGGGCGGGATATTTGCCACGCCTGAAACCGTTGCCTTGGCCTTGGCCTTGGCTGCCTGGTTGGCTCACCATTTTCCTGCAGCCTGCACAGACCTTCTCCTCTCGACCATCCGACAAACACGTTGGAGCTGAAGTTTGCACAGCCGCACGTTCTGCACGCGTGATGTGCAAGTGTCGTGCAGTCTCGTGCTGGCGAACCCTCCAACACAGATAGATACGGTAGGTCGAGGGTACCCCGAACAGTCCAACGACTGCATCAAACTGTGTCTCCCGAGCTTCGGACGTACCCCCCCTCCCCCTTGCGCAAGCACGGCCTTGTCTAGGCACGGGGTGGGCGTTGAACCGCTGTTTTTTAGGAATGTTTGGGACCACTGTTTTTTGTGGTCCCGGATGTAACATGGGGTTTGAAAACATTTTACCGCACATTGCCACCGGATGACGTTTGGTTTGATGTGATTGTTAGCCATTCCTGATATTCCCCTTCCGCAACCTATCACCATCTGCATCTGAGGGCTCTCCTGGATGTGGGCAGTCATGTGTGTTTGCCGTCATGTGTGCCACACGTAAGCACGGCCTTGTCTAGGCACGGGGTGGGCGTTGAACCGCTGTTTTGCCTGGTTTTTTGGGACCGCGGCCGTGCTTGCGCAAGGGGGGGGCGGGGTATGTATCATGTCTGTGTTCCAACGTTGAAGAGTGTGTGTCACATGTGTGTCGCACCCTTGTCTCCTGCTGCAGTGCTACTGCTGCATGGCTTGCTCCCAGTCCTGTACCGCTTTCCCCCAGACACGCTGAAGCCGTTGCCTTTGCAGCTGCATCGTACAGCGCCCCGTCCACAGGATGACGCCTCTTCTAGCTCAAGCTCCCCTGCCCTGGCTGGAAAGAAGAGGTGGAGATCCACAGCATGTTTCCTGTGGGCGATGGTCAAGATCTCCTATCCCCCTCTTCCTGGATTTCATAGATGACCCGCGTATCCCACGCTTCCAAAGTGTGTATCACACGTGTATCCCAACAATAAGAAGCGTGCATCCCGTGCCGGCGGTGACATGCATTATCTACACCTCAGCTCAAAGCCCCCCCCCCCCCCCGGAAACCTAATGTGGGCAATGGGAAAATCATTTGAGCAGGCGCAAATCACGGATTCAGTCTGACAACACCCCAAGAAAAGTCTGGAGCACGGAGGAATGAGACTTGGTATGGCCGAATATTGTGTGCATTCATGGTATTGCGTCCCAAGCAGCGATTGTGTGCCACGCTTGAAGGGACACCGATTCGATGGTTGACATTTTACCGCCCCCCCTCCCCCCACCCTCCCCGCCCAAGTTTTTTTGAGCCAACCCTCGACACTCCCAACCCGATCGGTGGGCACCCAACCCCCCCATCCGAGTGGAGGATTCCCGCCTCAAAAGGCGACCATGTACGCACACCTCGAAGTACCAACCGGCATACTCTTTCAACGTTTATGGCACCCCACCCTCCAAGGGGCACGCGTGTATGTGCAATCGCAGAAGTCGGTAGCCATCCGCGCACGAATGCCCCCATCCTTCACTCCCCACCGCAGGATATCCTTCTCACCCCTACTTTTTTGATGATGTTGTTAATGGCGATGCAACAAAACACTTGCAAATAACGTCTTTTTCTGGGAAAGAGGGCGTGGTTTCCTTGATGACACGGTGTTGAGTGAGTGCATGTGTGTACCGTGTGTTAGGGTGTTCAGTAGATACTTTGCTAGACCCTTCAATAAGAGCTCCAACGCAAAGCCCTGGGGGATACAACCAAGAATACCACCAGCCAAACACCACCCAACCCAACATGCTCCAACTGAAAGGCAACCATGGATCATGAAATCTCTATCCTTGCATCCTGCTCCATTGGGCCGTCCATCTCCTGTAGGAGGCCAAGCAAGCAACTCATCCACCCATTGGTCCACGATAGGGCAACTGTCACCAGGGAAGTGGCCCAAGGAGGTCATGCGGCCCAGGAGTCCGCGTAGGGGAGCTCGTTGGTGGTTCAACTAGCTACTTCACCGCTGGGGCTTCACGCATGAGCCCGCGAAAATATCGTGACTGTGTCGCCTTCTGGGCATCCATTGCCTCCATCATTGCCGCGACCAATGCAATGTAACCAAGCATAGAGAACGGGTTGGTCAAGGGAGGGCACCCAGCGATTACCGTCCAGCCACTGCCATGGCGCCAAAACTCTCCACTAAATGCAAGCATCCGCACCAGCCGCCGTGGCGGTGAGTGTTGCTGAGTGGCAAAAATTTTCCATTTTTCCGTCGGTGAGTGCGGTGAGCTGATTTGTGCAAAGGGAATTGTGGGGAAGGTCTACGACCCTCGGAAAAACGGGGAAAATGGAACTGTGAAAAATGGGTATTTCGTCCCTTGTTTCTCCCATTTTTCTCCCATTTTCCTGGACCACACCCCGCCACAACCCTCCACACCCCACATCCCGTGTGCTATGCCCGCCATTTTCCCATCCCCCCCCCCCCATGTCCCCCATTTCCCCCACCTTCCCCATCCCCCCCCCCCTTTTCCAGACTCCAAAACCCTGGGTTGCTGAGTTCGGTGGTGGTGAGCACGAATGCTGGTAACACGTGACACTGTGGGCCTGTTGTCCAGGAACGGTCTGGTTGCCACAGAGGGCGTGCACAGAACGGGCATAGCGCCTGCAGGGGCCCCAAGAGGACTTCATCATCGGGCAGCAGCATGCCACCTCAAGTACTCTTCGGTCATCACGTTGCAAACTACTGACCATTGCACAATACGAGCCCCCGTCACTGCGCAGGGGGTGGGGGTTTCCGGCTCAGGTAAGGTACCCCCCCCCCCCTTGCGCAAGAAGAGAATAGAGAATAAAGATGCACTTATGCCTGACTGTGGAGTGCATTACCTCTGGTTTGCATTTGTCTGTTTTTTAATTAGGTCACACCCCCCCCTTGCGCAAGCACCGCCTTGTCTAAGCACCAGAACCCGGTCTGACCGTCACTGTTGCCAAATTTTCTGACCACGGCTTTTACGGTCAGAAAGTAGGCAAAGTGTGATTGTGTGCCGATTGTAGAGGGAAAGAGGGGCTGCTTCATGCTTGTGATGAGTCCTCACGCTCATAACAACATGCTGCTTGGGTCTCAGGCATGTGACAAGCATGAGGTGAGCAGAAAAATGAATATTGAGATGGAGGAACTCTTTGCTCCAGGGGTGATTGAAAAGGCCAAACACCTGAAGGACACCGAGCAAATTCCTCCCCCTTCACATGCACAATTCCCAAGCTCCTGATGCCCCTGATGGGCAGTGAGGACCTCCAGAACTTGCTGAAATTTGCCTTTACATTGTGTTCTAAGGCCCTGTTGCGACTATTGTGCTTAGGGTGAGGTATGGGCAGGTTTTTGGGACATGCTTTCTTTTGGTACAGCGTGTCGCGCGGTTGCACCACCTTGTCTAAGCACCAGGACCAGGTCTGACCGTCACTTTCCTGACCTGGCTGGTGCTTGCGCAAGGGGGGGGGGGTATGGCCATGCCCAGGGCGTCTTTAGAAAAATTAAAACCCAAGGCGGAGGGGGACCCCCCCCCCCCCAAACCCTCCCCCCCAACCAAAGTGACCATCGTGGGAAAAAACGAAATTTACGATCGGAAAATCTGGTCAGCCCCCCCCCCCCCCCAAAAGGGGGGCTTGTCCCCGGGTGCTCTCGCCCGTTTTACTGCGGTCGGCGGCCGCACATGTTGGGCCCCTGCACTGCGTCGTCTGAGGAGGTCCCCGTGCCCCGTGGCTGTGCGCAATGGGACGGGGCCGTCGCACGTTCGCCGTCCGGAGGGTGCCCGCGACGCCCCCCCTCGTCACACTTTCCAGGCGTTCTTGGGCTGTGCGCGTTCGGCTGTGCATGCGCCGCGAAGTGGCACGCCCGCGCCGGTGCCATGGCCCTGTCACCCGCGGCCGTTCAAGTCAAGCGCGAGGCCCTCGATGAGGCCCCCGTCGGCCCCAGCGCCCCGCAGGCCCTCAAGCCCCCGGCGCCGGGGGTCAAGGACGAGGACGAGGCCAAGGCCGCCGACGACGCCAAGGCGCAGCCCGGCCCCAAGTACGACCCCAACACGTTCGAGGGCCAGTACCTGTTCCAGCGGCTGTGCCACATGTTCGAGACCATCCAGGCGAAGAAGGGGCACAACCAGAAGATCGCGGTGCTGGAGGGCCACTGGCAGCGGATGCGGGGGCACTCCTTCTACCCCTTCATGCGGCTGCTGCTGCCGCACCTCGACACGAAGCGCACGACGTACGGCCTGAAGGAGAGCAAGATCGCGAAGTACTACGCGGAGATCCTGGGGATCCCGGAGCAGGCGACGCCCGTGCCCTCGACTTGCGCCCCCCCCCCCCCCCCAAGACCAGGCCATGGCTCAGTGACACAAACCGGGGGGAGGGGGCAGTGATGTATTAGAACAGCCGTACACCGTAGGATGAGGGAGGATCCCCCCCTAGACCCCCTACCCCCCACCCTCCTCCCCTTCCAATGTTTGAGGCTAACAGCCAGAATTTTGCTTCGGCGCCTTCGGTGCCAAGGGGATTTACGCTCAAAATTTCCCGGCCCGCCTTCAGCGGGGACCATAGGGGGACCCTGGGAGGAAGGGCGGTCCCAGCCAAACCCCCCTCCCCCCCTTCAGACCCTCCGCCTTTCTAATACATCCCTCGGGGGGGGGGGGAGGGCTGGTGTCCAGGCCACCGTCGTGCACCCACATCCCCCGCGTGACAGCCGATGGTCTGGGCCCGCAGACCGCCCCGGAGGCCCCAAAGCCCGAACCAGAGGTACGCGGGAGCGGCACGAGCGACAGGCACTGAGCACATGATCAGGGGCGACGGATACCAACGATCGGTCGTGCCGGGCCGAGGGGGGCAGGTCCGGGGAGATTCCCCTCTTTTCAGAGTCTCTGACCCGCCGCACCGAGAAATAGTGTCCCTGGGGATGAGGGGGCGGTGGTGGCGGGCATTGCGCCGCTGGCGGGATCTTCTTTCGGAGCACCGCCGGGGGGACGGACTCCGAGGCCGCCTCGGTGATGTTGTGGGCGCTGTGGATGCGAAACCGTGAGAGACCACTGCGAAACAGACGCGACGACGAGAGGAACGGACCAGAGGAACGGACCGGAGGAGTCCACAGAAGGAGCACCGGCGACCGCTCATGGCGCGCCGCACGGGGACGTGATGGGGCAGTGGCGGGCACCGCGCACTCAACACATGTCCGAGCCCCCGCTGCCCAAAGAGAAGGAGCGACCTCCCGAAGATGTGGCGGGGGAAGGGGGTGCCTGAGGACAAGCCTTGCCCCTGAAGGTGCTGTACAGCCTCGTGGGTGTACACCCGCTCAGTGAATGCTGGGCCCCAGGCATGCATCACAAGGGAAGGGACCTCAAAGGTGGCCCCAGAGGCGGTTAGACAGGCGGTTGGAGGTGGTTGCCGAAGCGGTTGGGGGCGGTTACTGTTGGTTACAAATGCCATTGAGGCGGGCACATGCCGCCAGGGAGACAGTGGCTGGGCATAGGCTGGGCGCCCTGGAGGGGGGGGGCGGGGGTACCTCTCCCCCTTCCAATGCATCCTGCTGGGCCCCGACCTCAACTCCCCACCACGACCGCTCCCTGCAACCCCCAATACAACGCTGTGCACAGGCGCCCGATGCCATGCGGCTCCGCAAGTGGAAAGACCCCCATTCCAATCCCGTGACCGGCACGCACTTCTCCGACACCGTCTTCCTGGTGCTGCAGAAGCGGGGCTGGCAGGGCAACCCGAAGGCGCCGGGCGCCTCCGTCGGGGCCGTGAACGGCGAGCTCGACGAGCTCTGCGCCGCCCGCACCCCCGAGGCCAAGAAGCGGGTGCTGTTCCGGATGCTGCGGGGGACCACCGCGCTGGAGCAGAAGTGGCTGATCCGCATCATTCTGAAGGACATGCGGATCCAGCTGCAGCACGGCTCCATCCTGAAGGCGTTCCACCCCTCGGCCATGGACGTGTACAACACGTGCACGGACCTCGAGGCCGTGTGCACCAAGTGCATGGACCCCGCCTTCCTCGCCAGTCATGTCGGGCTCCGGCTGTTCCAGCCCCTGGCCCCGATGCTGGCGCAGGTCGCCCCCCCATCTCCCTGGGGCAGGGATGTGTGAGACCGGCGGACAACCGGAGGAGGAGGGGGGTCTCTGTGTGCCTCTGCCTTGCTGCGCTGCGCTGCCAGGCCCGGTCGAGCACAGGCACTCGCGCAAAAGCCCGCAGCGGTGTTGGGGATGGTTCCCGCCCGTGGCCGGCCGGGATCCGGGCACCGCTGTGATCAGTTGAGTCGACCCGCCGGGGTCCTCCTGATAGGGCTCAGCAGACCCTCTGGTGGGGAGTGCCAGACTTCGCTTGAGCGAACCGGCGGGGGGGTGATCGCCGCGACCGCCACCGGGGGCCTGCGGCACGGGTGCCACAGCACCGGTCGGGGGGGCTGAGGGAAGGGTAATGCCGTATGGACCCTTCATGTCTTGACCACCACAACCCTCCGCCGTTGGAGAAACAGAAATGGTGGGGTCAAGACAGCGGCTTGGCGGACCTTCAGGAAATGATCGACACTGCATCGCGCGGTGAAGAATAAAGGGGTGGCTGTCCAGGGCCCCGTAAAGAAACCACGGATGGACTATATGTCTCTCAGGGGGACCCTCTTGACCCAGATTTCATCGCGGGAAAAAAAGGAAATTTACAAAAGAATCGATTTGCGCCATTTTTGGTGCACAAACTTTGGGTTCCGGACCCCCTCCGCCCCCCCCTTCATCCCCCTCTAATACATTCCTGCCATGGGGTATGGAGTAATTCTGGACGTGCATCCCAATGTTGAGCCGGATGACCACGCCGCAGGGGGGGGGCACTCTGTGTTTGTGTGTCCGATCACTACGTCCCTTTTTCCGGTATCTGCGCCCCCTGCGCGCACACCGTGAGACATGGATGCGCCAAGACAAGACACGAAAGGCGGGGGATGGAGAGGGCGGTACCGCAGCAGATGAAACCGTAGCCGCTGCGAAATGCGGTGGATCTCCGCCCTGGCGACACGTTTTGTGACGCAGGGCGTGGGGGAGTGCCCTGAAGACGAGACTACGCATCCCGCGGAATCGTGCCTCGCGTGCCGTGGTCTCCGGGGATCCGGTGCATCACGGGGCATTTCTTTGGTTGCATCCGCATGCCACGCCCACGCACGCGCGACGTGCCAAAGGGCTGAGGTCTGGGCAGTGTTGTGGCCGGTGGCCTGCAGTTTGTTCAGTGGTTTTGCCGGTGGGTTGCGGTTGGTGATGTGTTGGCGGAAGCCCGGCCGCCCCGTGTTTTGTGCCCGCGTAGTGGACGGGCAAAGGCGTCGGTATGGTGGATGGCGCGTCGCCGAACGTGGACAAGTGTGTCTCCAGCCGGTGCAGTGCGGAGCTGGGACGGCACCTGCAGCAGGGCCGTCCCTAAGGACCTCCAGTTTTTTTTTGCTAAGGACCGCCGACCACCAACCGCCAACCACCAACCGCCACCAACCGCCAACCGCCACCAACTGCCAACCGCCAACCGCCGCCAACCACCAAATGCCAACCACTGCCAACCGCCACCAACCACCAATCACCAACCACCAACCGCCACCAACCGCCGCCAACTGCCAACCGCCAACCGCCACCCGCCAACCGCCAATCGCCACCACCCTGTGGGCCTTTTTGGGAAATTGCGTGTAACAGACACCTTTTTTCTTCTTCTTTTAAGGACCTCCCTGACCTGCAGCAACGGTGCTGCTGGTTCAGCAGTGCATGCTGCTGTTTGCTGCGCGTGTGCGACAGTGACACACGCCCCAGAAATCCGGTTTCTGCCAACCCTGTAGCCCCCCCCTCCCCCGCCCCTCCGCGCCCAAGATGCAGCTCCAGCAAGGCCCCGAGCCTACAACGAAGGCGCCGGAAGGAACTCTGAATTCTCAAAATGTGCGTGAACTATATATGTCATGTTTCAGCCTACAGCACTCAAATCTTGGGGTCGTTGAGTTGGTCTACGCACTGTCCTCCAAGCCCAGGGTACCAGGTTGATTGATTTCATGCCTAGGGCCAATCTCAATGTATTTCATATGGCATCGGGACACTTTTTTCATTCCTGATGCTCCATATTGTCATCAATTGATGCGGACATCTTTTTGAATACCGTCATAGAAGTGTCATGGTTGGGCTTATGCCCATCCCCTCTCCCTCCCCTGGGCTGCAGCTGAGCCTTGCCCCCTGTCCGATTTAAACCCCCTCCCCCCTCTACTCCTACGTTTGGGTATGCGTGTGCATGTGTGTTTGGTGTGGTGTTGTGTGGTATGGTTTGGTATGGTATGGCATGGTACGGTACGGTACGGTATGGTACGGTACGGTACGGTACGGTACGGTACGGTACGGTACGGTACGGTAGGGTACGGTACGGTACGGTACGGTACGGTACGGTACGGTATGGTACGGTATGGTATGGTATGGTATGATACGGCGTGGCGCAGTCATGTTGGTGTGGGTATGAGAATAGGTATTGGTATTGGTATGACGCTGGGTACGGGTATGTGATTACGCTGGATAGGTGCACCAAAACGACCGGGTTGAATGAATCCCAATGCAGGACCTCAACAGCCCTCTTCCACAACGCACAGGTCATACCTTCCAGTCAGATCGACGCACTGCTGTCCAGCACGCGGTACATAATGGAGCCCAAGTACGACGGCGAGCGGATCATGATCCACTACGACCGCAGCAGCGACCGCATCAAGTTCTGGACCCGCAACCACAAGGACTACACCGACCTGTACCACAAGTTCGTGCCGGTCGTGAAGGAGCAGCTGCAGTGCGGTTCCTGCATTTTGGATGGGGAGATCCTGATCTGGGACCGACGCGCGAAGAAGTTCAAGGAGTTCGGGCACAACCGCACGCACGCCATCAGCACTGACCCCAACATCGAAGAGCAGTTCTGTTACATGGTGTTTGACTGCCTCTACTACGACGGCACGGACCAGACGTCCACGCCCCTGCGCCGCCGCAAAGAGCTCTTGGAGAAGCTGGTGAAGCCGAAGGAAAAAGTATGCGCAAACAAAACGGTTGTCGGGGCAGTGATGTGCTGGCGTCGTTGTGTGCCTGGGCGTCACCACGGGACACCGCACCACACCACACCAGCGAACGCACCGATCAACACGCCCCACCCCACCCCACCCCACCCCACCCCACCCCACCCCACCCCACCCCACCCCACCCCACCCCACCCCACCCCACCCCACCCCACCCCACCCCACCCCACCCCACCCCACCCCACCCCACCCCACCCCACCCCACCCCACCCCACCCCACCCCACCCCACCCCACCCCACCCCACCCCACGCCCCCTCCCCTCAACCTTCTCCTGGTTCTTGAGCACGCGAAAATGAATGCCGGGGTATTGGCACGCGGAGGCTGAAGATGAAGCAGATGTTAAAACTGGCAAACGGCTCATATGCTTCTTGTTGTCGTTGCGATTGCTGTCTTGCGGTATGCGGTATACAAACTGTCCCGTCAACACAAAACCCTGCTCCAAATCAGGTCGTGGAGCTGGTCAAGTTTCAGAGGATGGAGACCCTGAAGGACGTTTTGACGTCTCTGGACACCTGCATCGCCAATGGCGACGAGGGCATCATCCTGAAGGCGTGGGAATCCCCCTACGTGCCGGCAGAGCGCAAGGTGAAGTGGATGAAGTTGAAGGCGGATCATATCAGCGGAATGGGTGACACGCTGGACCTTCTGGTATCGGGGGAGGGGGGGGGGGGGGGCAGCGCGTGCGCCACATGCCAGTGCACTTTGCGGACCCCACGGCCCGCGCTCCGCGGGGGCAGATGCTCGACGGCCGATGGAGGATTGGGGGGGGGGGGGGATGCGACAGGGGCTACGGGACAGGCCGGGGGTCCCGTGAACAGACCTCGTCTCCGTTCGGAGGGCCCTCTGTCGCACCACGTCCCCACGGGGTAGTGTCGGGGACGAGCGCCCGTCCCCCAAACCCGCAGCCCACCTCCATCACATGAAGCCCCCCCCCCCCCCTCCCCACCGCACACACCGCGTCCCGAGACCGTCTCCTGCTCCCCCGATTCGTTTGATGGAAGTCCTCAGGGGTCGGGCCCGGGCATGTACAAGGGGGGGGGGTCGAGGTCCGCGATTTTTCGCAATTTCGCAAGTTTTCGCCATTTTTCGCAATTTCGCTATTTTTCGCAATTTCCCGCAATTCTTCCGCAATCGCCCTTTGCCCGTCCCCCTCGCGTGCGTGTGGGTGCCCTGCAGCTGGCCCTGAGCACCAGTCACCTGCTGTCTGTTGCTTACCGCTTGCTGCTTCCCGCAGGTCAGACCTGCAGAGGGCTGGAATGACCCTCCCGGACATGGTTTACACATGTTTCTTAACCACTTTTCTTGCTCCTTTCTTGTTTTCGTGGTTCTTCAATGAGTGGGTGCCCTGGGTGTCCCCTGTGCAGAGGTGTTGCTCTTTAAGGCCTTGGGCCGGTTTGGGCACGGCACCGCAATATTTTTTTTTTTGCAATTTTCCCGCAATTTTTCGCGATCGGATTGGACGCTCCCTGACCGCAATGCCCCCCCCCCCCCCCCGGCACCGGGCGTTCACCTCCGCCCTCTTCGCCCGCCTCAGGTGCTTGGGGGGTACTACGGCACGAAGTTCGGGCAGCGGCACATCTCCCACTTCCTCTTGGGGGTGCAGGGCCCAAGGGAGGGGACGTGGCACACCGTCTGCAAAGTCGGGACCGGGTACAACAGCAACGAGCTGCAGTACCTGACGCGGCACTTCGACCGGCGCTGGCACAGCTTCGACCGCACGTGCCCCCCGGCGCACTTCGACGCGTGGGACATGGCCGCGGACGACGTGCCGGACAAGTGGGTGACCCCGAGGGAGTCGCTGGTGATGGAGGTCAAGGGCTTCTCCTTCGTCGACACCGTGAAGTTCAAGGTCGGGTTCACGGTGCGGTTCCCACGCATGCTGCGCCTCCGCCAGGATAAGAGCCCGCACCAGGTTGCTCCATCTCTCCTGTTCTCATGCGGTGGTGCGTGGTCAGGGTTTGCCTGGTGTTTGGCGGGGGGGGGGGGGGATGAGGGCAAAAAAACGTTTGTGTGCCTCCAAATGGGCAGGGGCCCATCAGAAGGGAAGGGACCTCAGATGCGGTTGGAGTAGGCGGTTGGAGGGGGTAACCAAAGCGGTTGGGGGCGGTTACTGTCGGTTACAAATGCCATTGACGCTGGCATTTGCCGTCCGGGAGACAGTGGCTGGGCATAGGCTGGGCGCCCTGGAGGGGGGGGGTGTGCCTGCCCCCCCCCCCCCCCCGTCCAATGCATCCCTGCCAATGGGCCTCTCATTTTTGGTTCTCTATTCAACATTTTTTTCATTTCATTTTTCCCCCTGAGGAAATTTTTTTGGGTTTGGGTGAGTGGGTGGTTTGGCCTGGCGGGGGGGGGGTCCGCCAGATCACACCCCCCCCCCCCCCCCCACCACCCCAGCCGGTGGATAAGCACACCACTGGTCGGTGGTCCCGTGGGTGCTGACCCTTGACTTCGGGATGTGGTCGAACAATGTCTATCATGGCGATCAAGTATGAAGTTCCTGGCCAAGTTGTTCATCACCCATGGGCACCAAGACATGGAATTGAATTCCGTGTGCACAGTCCATCGCTAAGAATTACCAGCAAACCTCCACACACCACCAGGAAGAACTAGCAAACACCCAAACACCACGAGGACCCTTCTGATGTGGATTGCCCCTGCGGACTATCGAACCTGCACCCCCTCCCCCCCCCCCCCCAAAAGAAGAGAGCCCACGCCAGGTGCCCCCCGAGCGCTGTCGGAGCCGGTCATGGCCTTGCAGCGGAAGGGCTTACCCATGTTTGTGTCGTGTGTCGGGGGGCGGAATTGAAGAATGAGTCTCAAGCGATGCGTCTGACGTTCCGTAGGGTCGTCTGCTTTGTGGGGTCTGTACGGGCCCTCAAAGACGCTCTGGACGGGGCACTGCGTTCTACTACAGCGAAAGGCGCCTGTGCCTTTTGTTCTTGACGCTGCGGCCCTGTGCCTTCGGTAAAGGTCCGCATACAACATCCGCATCCCCCAGCGGAGGGGGGGGGGTCGACGCGCTGCGGTTGTCGGGACACCAATGCGCCGCTGCCCGGCACCGCTGCGCCGCCTCTCGTGCCGCCTGTGCCCCGTGGCATGCGCATCGTCCGGTGCTTTTAGGGGCCCGTCGGCGCACCCCTTCGCGCGTGCGGGGCCGCCGCCGTACACCCGCGCGGCGGTGGGCGCCGCTGCTTTGCACCTCCGTTCACCTCCTCCCGTGGTCCCTAATCCTGCGCGGTCCGGTCGCATCGCCGAGGGGACTAGGGCAGCCCCTGCGGACCGCACTGCAGCGCAGGCGAGCGGGAGACGCCGTCTTTGTGCCGGCGTGTGTGGGCAGGGCTGGTGTGTGCGCCCGGTGCGCTGGGCGCCGGGGCGGAGGCTGTGGGAGCCTTACGCCGAGCCCACGGAGGGAGATAAGGGCCAGGCAGAGATGTATTCGAACGGCCGTGCACCGTTGGAGGAGGGGGGGTACCCTCCCCCTGGACCCCCCTACCCCCCTCCCCCCCTTCCAATGTTTAAGGCTGACAGCCAAAGTTTTGCCTCGGCGCCCTTTGGCGGAGACCATAGGGGGACTCTGGGAGGAGGGGGGGGTCCCAGCCAGACCCCCCTCCCCAGGAGGGGGGGGGGGGGGCTCCCCCAAACCCCCCTCCCCCCCTCCCCAGACCAAAGTGACCATCGCGGGGAAAAACGATATTTACAACAGGGAAAGTCTGGTCAGGCCATTTTTGGTGCACCAAGTTTTGGGTCCAACCCCCCCCCCCCCCCCGCTCAAAAGAAGCCCTGCCCCTCCCCTTTCGATTCGGACCGTGCCGTCACCGCAAATGTCGACCGGGCCAGTGCATGTTCGTGCCCAGGGTGGGAGAGGCCACAGGGGACACGGGGATGGGCGGCACAGGCGCACGAAAGGGAGACCTACGGAGCCGCAGGAGCACATGGGAGGGTACAGTGGGGGGGGGTGGAGCACTGGGGGGCGCGCAGCCCAGACCCCGTCCCCCCCCGGGAGGTAGGACAGTCGGTGTCGCGGCTGCCTACCCCCCCGACCCCGGCCACCCACAAGGGGGAGCGTGAGGGTGAGGCCGACTGGCCTCACGGAATACCGTAGGGCATACCATACCATACCATACCATTACCACCCCCCCCTCCCTTTCAGACCCCCCCCCCAACCGAAATGGTTGGTCCAGTGGTTGGACAGCCGAAGCGCAAGCGAGAGATCGGCGGATCGAATCCCGGGGCGTACCAAGCCCTTGGGGATCGAATGTGGCATGGGCCGAACCCATGTGCCGCCCCCAGGGGAGAGGTAGCCTCGGGGATGGAGCTTCTTTGCACTCCCATGCCTTAGGCCTTCGGACACTTTGAGATGGTGGGGCCACGGGCCGGGTGCTGGCCAAACCAACCCAAACCAAACCAACCCCCCCCCCCCCCCCCTCCCCCCCATACATCCCCGTGGGCGGGGCCGCGGAGGACGTGCACGCCGCATGATGGGCCTGGGGGGGGGGGGGGGGGCAGGCTATGGACGCCCTGTGGACAGAGGCACGTGGACAGCAAAAACAGTCAAACGACCCCGGCAACAACCAGCACATCCCCAATACGCCAATTATTGGGCGCTGCTGACGCGCAAACGGCACACCATACCACATCCAGCACAGCCCCAACACACCAACTACTGGGCTCCGCGAACGCGGAAACGACACCATCAAGAGCACCGGCCGCAGCGACCGACAGAACGCAGCGCCCCAACGCAACATGCGAAGGGAAGAACTGGTGACTGCCCAGGGCCCCGTAAAGAAACCGCCACCCGACGGAATGTCACACAGGCGGGGGGGGGGGGGGGGGGCTCGCAGTGGCTCTGCAGCGCGTTGTCGAGGGCCGGGGCCGACGGATCGCGGGCCCATGGCACCGCCCGTGCCCCTCGGGCTCGTGCAGGTCATGAGCGTGGCAGACCTGGAGCACCTGCGCCGGTGCAGTCAGGAGCAGAAGAGGGCCGTGGCGTTCGTGGACAACTTCCGACTCAACGCGCAGGCGAAGACGTCGTACCGCCAGGTCTGTGCCCGGGCCCCGGCCTTTGGGTCTTCTGTGCTCCCGCGGCCCCGTCACGGGTCTTGGGGTCGGCCCACGTTGGTGCGCTGGAGTTGAGAGGGCGGAGCAGGGGCCTGGTCATCGACCTGCACCTCTCGGCAGCTGGACCCCTCTCTCACTAGAGGGAGTTGCTCACCCCCCCCCCCCCCCTGCGTGCCCCTTTTGTGATGGTGCTTTCGCCGTCACATTGCACCGACGTGGGGCCTTGAGGCTCTTCGTGCAGAGGCCACCAGGAAATGACAGCAGCCCTCCACGAGGAAGCAACAGCAAGGGGCCTTATACCAAAATTTTTCTTCATTTCTAAGGACCAGTTCCAAACATTTCCCTTCCTAATTTTAGCCCTCCCCCCAACAAAAAACCCCCTCAAATGATGCCCCCGCTGGTACTCTTTCCTCAGTTTGAATAGCTTTGCTGATCAAGGGAAAGCGTGGCAACGGTGTTTTTGAAAATGGTGAGGGTCAAGGAGCAGTTGTCATTCCAGCGCATTGTTCTCACAGTATTGAGAAAAAAGCCGCAGCTGGAGCAAGCACCTGTCTGCGACACGTTTCCAGTGGAACGCCTCATTCTTCCATTGGACTGCAATTTCCTGATGATTCCAGCATCGAATGCCGTGTCCCCCCCTGAAAAGGAATCCAAGTGGATCAATAATGAAGCAAAAAATCATGATCGGTGGTTGCGATGGCGTCACTAAGCCCAGGGACATGGAGTGTGCATTTGCCGTTTTCAAATAGGCCAAAAAGAAAATTGTTGTTCATGTTGCATTTGAAGTGGGGCGCGGGTGATTTGCATTCAAGGGCGGCGGGCCTATGCTGTGCTGGCTCAAGGTGGGAGGACAACCAGGGTCATTGTGTTTCTGATGAAAACATAATCGAGGTTGACGCATGCCTCAGTGAATGGGAAGCAAGTGAGATATGGCTCAGTGGACGAATGCCGCATTTCAACTTGTTCTTGATTTAAATGGAGCGAAGATCCAAGAGTCCCAATCACTTAGAAGCGGGTTGGACGCTTGTGTCAATGAATCAGAAGCAGGTGCTTGTCCCATGAGTGAGACAAAGAGTTGATGTGTGTGTCTTTGCTACTAGGAATCGAAGTTTGGCACGTGTGTTGGTGAATAGAGACCCAGTTTGATGTGTATCTTAGTACACGGCAACCAAGTTTGACGCATGCCTCAGTGTATGGGAACCGCATACATCCCTGCCCTGGAGCACTCCTTCGCTGTTGTGGCTTCTGCATGGGCATCATCGACCCTTGGGGACTGCAGGTCGCATTGGAGGGACGATGCGGAAGACCCACAGTGACAATGGAGCAAAGTGTTTGCTCCCAGGTTTTCGTTAGCCGCGATGAATATTCCTTGGAAGAGATCCTTGTTCTTGGCACCCACAGCAAGTCAGGTCAAACACCATCATACAATAGAGCGGCGACATAGCCCTCGATGAAGGAAAGCTTTACCTTGAGCAGTGCAGTGGTGTGCATCACCCTGTCGGCATCGTGCGATGAAGTGCACAGGACAAGCCTTCTCAATGAGCGGCAATGGAGTACCTTCGATATCTCTCTACAGACCTACTCCACTCGGCTGCAGGTCACCGAAACACGTGTCAAACTTGATCTCCCTCATCGAGACTCGTGTTGGGCTCTCGTTGACTGAGACATACGTGCTTCCCATTTTCATGAGCCATGCGTCCAATTCGGCCCCCACGCACTGCGACACACGGCAACTCTGCCTGCCACCCTTTCAGACATGCGTTGAATCATGCAGGGCCTCAAGTGGTGGCGAATCAGCAAGTAGTTCCGGCAGCGCCACCGCATACCACCGGATGAAGCCGAAGTTCATGAAATCTTGGCACACACCAGTTTTGCTGAATGTGAATTTTGTAGGTCGTACATTTGTCGGGAGGGGGGGTATCCATCACCAAGACTCATGATGCGCATAAATGCGACTCAGATAAGACAACCTCGTTGGACCCTGTGAAACAGGAACAACCGTGGCCAGGCCCGCCCGACACTCCAGCGCTCTGTGTCCTGGTCGCGGCCACTTGCCGCGGCCTGCACGGGGGTTAACCCCCCCCCCCCCACCTATAATCCCCCTCCCCCGGGGGTGGGGGGGGGGTTGTGAGATTCTAGTTAAAAGGTTTCTTTCGGGTGGTCCGTACCCATTGCGGCTCTCATTAAATTGGGGCGACTGTTGCACAGGGGGGGGGGGGGGGGCATAGGTGGTGGTGGGGGGTTTATGTCTCGGGCGTGGCAGGGGTTGCAGGCTGATTGAGGGACCCCTGGTGTATCCCGACGCGCCGAAGCACCGTGGGCCCCTCGGCACGCGTTTTTTTCCGCAAGGCAGAGACACCGGACCCTCTCTGCCCGACACCGAGGGCGAGTGTCCGGTCCCTTGACATCACCCCCAAACCCCCCGTCGCCCCAGCCGCCGCCGTGCCGCCCCGTCGTCCACGTTCCCCCTCATGCGCAGGGCGCCGCCGGCGCTGCCAAAGGGCCGGGCGCCGGGCTGCCCGCGGTGCTGCCCACGTACCGGGACACGGACACGCACTCCGTCCGGACCGAGAGCCGCCTGTTGGAGGGGCTGGAGTTCTGCATTTTGGCGGTGGATCGGCGGGACCCGGGCGGCGACAAGGGCGGCGGGCTGAAGGCGGAGCTGGAGACGCTGATCGTGGCCCATGGGGGCACCAAAGTGCAGAACCCGACCGCCCGCACCAACGTCCTCCTCGCGGGCAATGCGCCGTCGGTGCGGGTGGAGAACTGGAAGACCAAGTGTGAGTCCGGGTACAACGAGTTCGGGCACAAAGACGTCGTGCACTACAAGTGGCTGCAGCAGGTGTCCCTCCCGCCCACGGGCCCGTGTGAAGGCCGGGGGAGGGGGGGGGGCGCAAGGATTTGGGCCTAAGCTCGTCAGAGCCATGGAAAGCCCAATGGCAAGTCTTGTGATCGCCGGTGGGGCCTGATCATGGGCAGGGGTGTCACGCACTGCGTGCTAGCGGTCACAATATGAAGGAGGATCAGGGAAGTAGTAGAATGGCCGTACACCGTAGGAGGAGGGGTGGTTCCCCCTCCGGACCCCCCCCCCCGACCAAAGTGACCATCGCGGGAAAGAACGAAATTTACCATTGGGAAAATCTGGTGGGGCCATTTTTGGTCCACAAACTTTTGGGTCCCAGACCGCCCCCATCCACCCCTTCTAATACTGCCATGGGGAGAATTTGCGTGTGTGGCATGCACACACTCGCCTGTTGTGCCACTGATGCGTGCCTACCATTGCCCTGCCTGCCAAAGACACAAGTACAAATTCGACCACCAACGAGGGACAACAATCAAAGGGCAGCCAGATGATGTTAAAGAAATGTTTGTGGTGTGCAGGGTTCGCATGGCTGGTGGTCGGCGTGGTGTCTGTAGTGTGATGTGTTGGTGCGAACTCAATGGTGGGTGTCATGGGCGTGAGTAGTGTAGTTTTGCATGATACATGTGGCGAAGGTGATCAGTGTGGAATGCATGGTGTGCGTGTTGTGCTGGGTTGGTCTGGTTTGCATGGCATTCAAGTATACACCATTCAATCCATGGGTACTGCGCACCACCACCATGCAAGCCACGTGAACCACACACACCACACACTCCCATGCCAACCGCACTAAGTACGCACTCTGCACACAATGCTTTCGTGATGGGTGGAATGCATTATTGTCTTCACCGCCATGCACAGGTGTGGCATGGTGCCTTAGCTGTACCCCCCCCCCCCTCCGGAAGCGTATCTTGGTGGCATGGGTTGGTTGTAATGTGCAATGGCTGGGCTGCTGCATTCCATAATCCACTGGCTAGTCAAATGGCAGCTGCACCCCTCTGTCACCAGAGGGAGTTGCTCACCCGTCCCTGTGTGCACCTTTTGTGATTGTATTTTCTCCTTCACAGGACCAATGTGGGTCTGTCCTCAGTTTGAATAGTTTGCTGATCAAGGGAAAGCGTGGCAACGGTGTTTTTGAAAATGGTGAGGGTCAACGAGCAGCTGTCATTCCAGCGCATTGTTCTCACAGTATTGAGAAAAAAGCCGCAGCTGGAGCAAGCACCTGTCTGCGACGTAGCATCACAGCGAAAATGTACGAACAAAGGCCAGCGCAGAGGGGACCTGACAATTCGACACTGATTCGAAATTGTAGCGATTTTTTTTTTCACCCAATCACGACCCCAAATCGCTTCATATGGGCAATGAGCACTACTCAGGTCAGGTCTTTGCCCTTTGGGTCTGTGAAAGTAAACCCGCCACATATGACTGGTATCAGAGTGCATTCCAAACCGAAGCTTGCTGCGGCAGTGGGGATCAGGGTTTGCAAGCATGTCGGGGGTCCTCTAGACGACATGGGCTGATCACCTGTCCCCCCCATATGGGGGCCATTGTGCAGTGCAACGTCGCCCCCAGCCCCACATTCTCGTTCTTGCTCCAGTGCATTGCCAGTCAGGAGCTCAAGCCTCTGCACCCGCAGTACATGATCTACACGAGGGCGGATCAGCAAGCCAAGTTCAAGCAGCAACTCGACCCATATGAGGACAGTTACACCGACACAGCCACCCCTGAATTTCTCAAGGGCGTTTTTGCGAAAATGAACATGAGTAGCGCCATCGCGCCTGCTGGAAGCATTGACGCTGATTGTTCTCTGATGGATTGCGCAGAAGGTGCGGTGCTCCTGTCCTGATCACCGTGCCTCTAGCCAGTCCCCGCCACAGCACACCATGCAATCCGCCATACACTGCACACCATGCAGGATGCATGTCTTAGGTGTAGCTCACCCGTGGTGCTGGGAGGATGTTTCGCAAAAGGGTTTTTTTGTTGTGGGAAGTTTCGCGTTTCCATTTTGTACGAAATCTCCCATACACATTTTCAGGCTGCTGTGCGAAATAGACTCAAGTCAAAATTTAGCAAAATTCTTTGTTGGTCAGTTGCCTCTGCCAAGCATTGCTTAGTATTTGAAGATGGGGGTATCGTCGAATTCCGTGGGTACGAAGCCTTTCGCTGTTGATCATCCCTTTGTTGCACAGTTGTCGGCTGTTCTGCATACACGGTGCACTTTTCGCCCTGCCATGCTTTTTTTTTTGGCACCCAAGCCCAAAACTGAGGAGTGGTGCAGTTTTGGAACCTCCTGCAAGCCAATATTGCAATCTTGGAACCTCCTGGAGGTTCACAATGCAACTTCTGGAACCTCCTGGAAATGAACAGTGCAATTCTGGAGCCTTCTGGAAAGCCCACTGGATTTTGATGGTGCAAGTCTAGCCTCGCTAAAGGCAGGGTCACACAGCATGTGGATGCGAGATTTCCCACAGCAAACTCGGAACTGCATGCAAAATACACTCACATGGAAATTTGCTCATACGAGAAACCCAGTGCATACTGACTGCCCCCCTGTAATATGACGTTGCGGGTTGTGGTGCGAGCATTCCAGCAAGCGCTGGGAAGTGGTGTGGCCGGTGCTCGGTGTGTTTTTCCAAGAATTATCAAAGGGTCTGGTGTTGGTTGGATTACCGATGAAACCTGCAAGACAAGATGGGCGTGGCCCCCCATCCCCCCACCCTCTCAGGCACCCTTCATGGAAATAGCAATGGACGTCAGGGCACATGAGGGACTGCCGGTACCTGACACCGAGTGACCTATACCAGCAACACCCTGTTGCCGCAAGAGGGGGGGTACAGTCTTGGAGCTTGCCCTGTCCATAGCGTCTTGCCAGCCCGTTCATCAGCAACTCCTTGGCTTCGGTCAGGAACGGGTGCAATGGCAAGACAGGCGCAACCACGGTCTGCGTGCCCCAGGTCATTCAGGTGGACGCTGTTGCAGTCAAAGACCTCATCTTTCTGCAGAATTTGCGATCCACTTGTTCATCTGTGTCATGGGTCTGTCTGGCAAGGCCTTGAGGGCCATGGAGGAAGTGACACAACCCATCATCACCAGGAGGCTCCAATCAAGGAGAGGCCAAGCGCAGCCTTAGCCTATGCTGTCGAGTGTCCAGGAGATGCTCTGCGGATATTGGCGGGTGTGGATCCGGGTTTGGACGTAGATTCCTTAGGCCCACGGCCATACACCACCACACCAAGCGCATAGTGGGTGCATAGTGGGCGCAAAGAGGGCGCATAGTGGGCGCATAGTGGGCGCATAGAGGGTGCATGGGGGGCGCATAGAGGGTGCATAGAGGGTGCATAGAGGGCACATAGTGGGCGCATAGACGGCGCATAGTGGGTGCCTAGCGGGCACATAGTGGGCGCATAGAGGGCGCATAGAGGGCGCCTAGAGGGCGTATAGAGGGTGCATAGAGGGTGCATAGAGGGTGCATAGAATAGCCACACCACAAGCGTTGGCACCCTATTTGGCAGCTGCCTAGTGCTGTGCCAATGCACCCCAGTGTGGGAGCTAGAAGAAGTATGTTGACAAGCACTTGTGCTTACTGTGTAATGTCGTGCTGAGCCATTGTGCTTGGTCCAATGCATTGCTGGTAGAACGCTTGCAGTGCACATGCCCACATGCCCTACCACACCATTCCCAACAACACTATCATGCGTGCCATGGCAGAAGCCCATGAACGTTCGTGTGCTAGGTGCATGCTACACATCTTTTCAGGCCCAAACGCTATCCAAGGGCTTTCCCGCACTGGGGACCCCCATAGCAGGGGCAGTGGCCAGCATACCTTGATACGGCAAGGGTTATCAAGCCACTTTTATGCAGTCAATGTTGCCGTTGATATGTTGGATCGGCTCATATTGTACTTACATTGATACAGTGTTCAACAATTTTGCCAGTTCCGACGCTTGTGGTACATTCCAACCGGCGGGCTCCCCCCTAGAACCCCTTCCCCCCCCTTCCCTGGACCACCCCCCGCTGCCTTGCTCAAGCAAAGCCTTGGTGGTTGTGTGGGGGGTCATCAAAACCATTGTCGCCACTATACCTCGATTCAGACGTGCTCTCATTCAACTTGTTTCTTCCGTATGAATCCCATCCATACGCAATAGCGGGAGCCTAGGTCTTATCTCCAATCAACCCCTAGAGAGTATGTTAGCGCGCCGGGCGCGCTGGGCAAACTTTCCCCTTATTTCCCCCCAATTCCCCCCATTTTGTGCATTTCTTGTCCCCGTGTTAGGGACACGTTGTTTGAAAACAGATATTTTGATGCTTCTTTCGCATTGGGGATATGGTATATTTGGATATTCACCCCTTTTCACACATTTTTTGCTCATTTCCACCACATCCATTCCTTTTTTGGTTGATATTGATCTATCCCCACTATGGGGACCCCGAGAAGGCACGGGTAATGTAGCCATATTGATCTTTCCCCACTATGGGGACCCCAAGAAGGGAGGGGTGATGTCCCACTATGGGGACCCCGAGAAGGCAGGGGTGATGTAGCCATTCTGCCCACATGTGGGCCCCCGAGACGGCAGGGATGATGTAGCCATGCCGAGTGACAAAGGAAGCCTGAGCATCTACGTTGATCGCTTTTGGGGGCAAGTGCTAAGGAAGTACCTTCGGGGAACCCAAGGCCGTCCCGAGCTCTGCTTCGGTGGTTTTAGTACCTACGGGGAACCTAACCGTCCTTTGTCTTGGATTCAATCTTCTGGTGCTATTGAGGAAACTGGGCCAACCTTCGTTACGTTTTTACGATGTAGCCATATTGATCTTTTCCCACTATGGGGACCCCGAGAAGGCAGGGGTGTTGATCTATCCCCACTATGGGGACCCCGAGAAGGCAGGGGTGATGTAGCCATATTGATATATCCCCGCTATGGGGACCCCAAGAAGGCAGGGGTGATGTAGCAATATTGATCTATCATTGCGTTGCGTTGCCAATTGTGTGCAATAAGTGATGCAAGGGACGGTTCGCCTGCTTGCACATGCATGTGCACGGTTGGAATAGGGCAAGGATTGAACAGTTGTTTTGCCATTTGTGGCATCGGGGTTTGGTGAGGAACGTTTGGCGTGATAGTGCAGATGAGTTGCACCAAAGTGTGCGCGTGTTGTTGCATTTCACATAGTTTTACATTAGGAGGCAAGTATGGTATAAGCCTTATGGTCCATGGGACCATGTGCTGCCGCATGTTTGGGCCGTTGTGGATGACCCAAGCACTACCTCACGAGATGATTGTGATGAAGATGATGAATACGTTTGTGCTTTGTGTTGTCACAAACGCACCACCACAGTTTGTGGGCAGTGCAATGAGAGGTATTGCGCTGAGTGTATTGACCCTCACACTTGTGGGGATGAAGTTGTGCATGTTGCACCGTAATTTTGCACTGTTTCTTTACATCCGTGACCTTCCCATGTTACAATACACCCTATACTATTTCCTTGAAACACAGTCCTTGGCAAGCATTACGGTTGTGGAATAACGATGCATGAAAGGTTCCTTGTTCACTTGCAATTGTGCTTTGTGGTGTCATTCGTGCTTAGGATTCCTGGGCTGGAGGAGGGAGTGATATATAGTGGTAAAGCATGGGGATGGACGTCTGGGACATTGATTTGGGTGCCGGGCGCGCCGGGCAAACGTACCCTCCTACGGCCCCCTACCAATGGGGACTATACTCATGCCTGCATGGGTTGGCTGAGTGAGGCCAAACAGGATTTTTGGTCAACCCCCGCCGACGCTGGGTCAGCCCTGGGCCAGGGTTCGATCATCAGGTAGTGAAACGACAAATGTACAACCCATGGGGAGCCTTGTAGCACTGATTAGGCCCCTTCTGCATCTACGGCACATATTGGCAGTCACATATTGGCAGTCCTAGGTGGTAGGGGGCAGGGAGTGAGGTAATTCGGGCGCTCATGGTAGGGTGCGAGGTGATTCGTGGTGGGGGCAGGTGGTGAGTCCGGTTGTTGGTGATGGAGTGCGGGTGGTGGGTGGGATGCAGGAGTTGATGCTTTGAGCGTGACCTCGGCAGCCAGCCCAGCCCTTGTATTTGCTGCCCCTGCAGAGCCCTCAGACTCTCACGACGGCGCCCGCAGCGATTCCCATTTGGGCTCGCGCAAGAGGGACCCTTCAGACGTTGGCAGGCCCAACAGCAAGAAGTCCAGGCGAGAGGGCGGATGCCTGTCCTGGGCCAAGCGGATCACCGACCTGAAGGAAGACCTCCGGAGGATACTCTCCGCAGACGGTGATGGTGCGCAGACGGGCGGCTGTGGCCTGAGCCCTGGCGCGGCAGTCGGCACCAGCGTCGATGCGGCTCTCAACGTCCCCGACGTGGACCGTGAGCCCGGGCCCCTTGGGGGCGCTGCCCTTGGCCCATACCAACGGCCGGCCCCCGAGCCACACGCATATCCGACCCGAATGCCGGGTCCTGAGGCGGAGGCTCCCCCAACGAACCCGGCCTCCCCCGGTGCCGCCGCTGGTACAGCACAGCCCACCGGTCCGGAGGGCGCTGGCAGGCGCACCGCCGCCGATGCGGCCGACGACGAGGCGGCGGGGCCGGGGGCGGCAGACGCCCTGTTCCGGAGCCCCATCTCCTTCTTCTCGGGGCTCGTGTTCCACTTCCCGCCCCCGCCCGCGCCCCTGCGGATGACGGTGTCCGAGCTGTGGGCCCAGTTGTACGGCGCCCAGGTCGTGCAGGACCGCGACCGCGGGGACGTCACCCACGTCATCGTGGGGCCCCACGGCGACGCCTTTTCGGAGGCCCGCTCTGCCGATGGCCGCGGCTCTGATGGTCCCGGACCCGGTGCCGGCCCCCGAGCCGAGTCTTGTCCGGTACCCAGCACTACTACTGCCCCTCACCACCGCCCTCCCACGCGCCCGACCCCTCAAGTCGTCAGCCACGAATGGCTGGAGATGTGCTGCCGACAAAAGGCGCGGGTGCCCGAACGCGACTACCTGTACCCAGCGCACGGCACCAACGCCGCAAGTGATACCCCCGACCTCGTCTTCAATGTCGTCGGGTCGGCGCTTCTGCTCACGCCCGAGTCCGATCAAGACGTGGGTGTCCCCAGAGTCTTGTCCATGGCGTCCGAGGCGTCCGACTCCGTCGCAATCCCCGCGCCGCACGCGCCCCCTTCCCCAAAAGCCGGCGCGCATCCCACGCAGCCCCGCTCCCCGGACGCGCCCGTAGCGGAGGCGGCGCGCGCGTCCGGGCCCGCGGGCAGTGGCAGGCCCGGGAGGTGTAGTCTCGGGAGCACCAGCGTGTAGGACGGGGGGGGGTGTGTGTGGGCCCGAAAAGCGCGTGCCCCCCATCGGCTCTGCAGCCGTGCCGAAGTGCGAGGCCGAGGGGTAAGAATTGCGGGCAGCCCGATTTCTTCGAGTCGTTGTGCGGCGGTTGCCGCTGGTGCCCAACATTGTGGGCGTTTTGTGTCTCCGATTACGTCAACAACGGCTCGCGGGGAAGAGGCGCCCTCCCCTCCCCCCTCTCCCGCGGCCTGGCACTGAGCGGAATGGGCAGGCACACAAGGCACTATCGGTGCGGGCCATGCAGGCGCTGTGCAGCAGCCCCAAGGCGAGCTACGACACCAATGACCTGCTGGAGCTAGAGCAGAGCAAAGGCAAAGCCCAGAGCGAGGAATAGAGCCAGAACTAGTTGAACAAGTACAGATCGTGTCAGTTTCCCTCAACCCCCCCATCCCCCGCCCTGGTTTTCAATCAGCGTATCATCGCATAGCAATGGGTTTTGAATGGAGAGTGTGAGGCGTATCTTTCGCAATCAACTGCAGAGCCGTCACCCCCTGAACGCTGCCAATGCGTCGCACTAATGCCCCAAGATTGCGCATCAATTCATGGTACGATTCTGAATGCCTCAGTCAGCAGACCATTGGGCCTAACGTGTGGGATATCTGACCTCATGGCCACTCAACACTGTGCCTAAAGTTTTGGCACTGTAATCCCGAGAGGCAAACCAGGCACCTGGAGAGCAACGGGGATCAAATTGTGTTGATGGACCCTCCCAACAGTTCCGAATGACCTCGACCTCATGGGTCTCTGTAGCAATATAACTGCCACGTTGCTCACAATTATGGCCTCGTGCTTCTTCGCCCCGACTCATGTCCTCGTTGGCCACTATCATGACCCACCCCCGTCCGCCATGAGGCACTTCGCAGTCACAGTGACAAAGGCCTCGGAGGAAGCTGGCATATGCCCCTGGTACCATTATGCACATATTTTAAAGTCAGGTTTTACATGCCCCCCCCCCCCCCCCGCTGCTGGGCGGACCAGCAATATGGACAGATTCTCTGGAAGGAAACGGCATAAGCAGCCCGTTTTTGTTTTTGGAAGGAAGCCTTCAGTCCTCTTACCAAATATTGTTAGTTCGTGTCTACAACACCGAAAGTGTCTACAATGAGCGGACCGCGTCTACTTCGGACAGACAGTGTGTACAAACTGCAGACCGCATTTCCTTTGGTGTACGAAAGGACTGGTTCAGCCACGCAATCAGCGATCAGAGAATCGCATGACTCGCTTCGGGCTCCCGTTTGTATGAGGGTGACGTCGCACCTGATCCCCCAAAGCCGCTTTGCATTGTTGATCGGCTTTGGGATCAAAGTGCAGCGTGTCTCATCTTTCCTCAGGCGAGCCCTCCCATTCCGTTCCTGCTCGGTTTCCCCCCTGGCCGTCCTTGCGTGCTGCTCGGTCTCCCTGCGCCGCTCTGCGGAGACCTTCCCTGTTCCGTCGTAGGGACCTGCTCGACTGGGACGGCCCATGACAAACATATGTACAGTTATCGCAGGCCCACCGCGTTGGCATTGACCTGTACCGCACATTGAAATGGTACCGTCCGAGAAGACAGGCAGACCCACCGGCGGATGCACTTTGTTCTTGGACGACCGTACATGGCACCAGCAGATCAAACGTGTATAATGGGCCCCCTGCCCCACTTCCAATCTGACCGACCCTTCCCAATACCCTGCCCATCTCTACACCGCCCCATCCGCATCAACTCGCTGCAACTGGCGGTCACCACCAAAATGCGTTTAGCCTTCCTGACCATTTTCTAACCCAAGCCCAACGTAGCAGCAAAACACGTGGGCCCCCAGTGAGAGATGCCTTGGAAGACAGTGACGTAGAGATTGGTTGGCCCAGAGGGAGCACAAAGAGACTTGTTGTGGCCCCCTCTTCTTGCATTATGACTCTTCCAAGCTGCTCCACTTGAGGTTGCTTGCCAACTGTGTGCCTCCGAGCCCTGCTTGTTGCTGGCTCGTAAGTGGCAGTACTTGCGTTTTGGCATGTGCTGAGGGTGTAGTCCCACCAGTTGGATGCTGTTGCTCAGTCTTGGCTGTGTCCCCCACAAAAGCAGTTCAACAGAATGTGAGAGACAAGGCCCCTGAATGCTGTTCCGGCTTTTCTGGTTTGTGGGCTTGAAGTTGTATTGTCGGATGCAGCCCAAAAATCCAAACATAGTCGGTGGTGATTTGGAGGTGAGATGATGATAGTTGTGGTTGTTGATGTGTAGTTGACTCAAGCTCTCCAGCCCCACTATCTACTGCGCCTCGCACCCATTTCCCACGAGGGGTTGGGGGGCTGCTGGCCAATACCGATCACAAAGGACGGGGACGTCCCCCCTCCCCCTCTACAGACCTCAGAATGGTGGTGTGGTGCGATGGATTTTGTGGGCGCCAGAGGCGATGGAGATTTGCTTTTTAGGCATACAGCAGGGGGCAAGTTTTTCTGTTTGACCCGATGCGGTATCTTTAGCATTTTTGGCCATGTTGGCCATTTTCGGACGGCGGTACTTTTACTATTTTCGTCCATTTGGGCCCTTTTCGGACGGCGGTATTTTTGTTATTTGCGGCCATTTAGGCCTGTTTCGGAAGGTTTTGTTTTAGGCATACCGTATGGGGCAAGTTTTTCTGTTTTACCCGATGCGGTATCTTTAGCATTTTCGGCCATTTTGGCCGTTTTTGGACGGCGGTATTTCTATTACTTTCGGCCATTTTGGGCTGTTTTTGGAGGAAGGTATTGTTATTATTTTCGGCCATTTTGGACTTTTTCGCAGGACGGTATTTTTATTATTTTCTGTTAATTTGGCCGTTTTCGGTGGGCTGTATTTTTATTATTTTGGGCCATTTTGGCCGATTGTATGCACCCCCCCCCCCCCCACCTATCCCCCCCGCTACCTCCCCCTCCTACCTCGGCTCGCTTCGCTCGAAGAGGGGGCCATCCCCCGCACGATCCTTGGGATCGGGAGCCCAAGGCGGCCAACAACCTCCTATATCATGGTGTCGTACAAACTTTTAAATTTCTCTTGTTGTGTGGGTTTTTTTTTACGTAACCCTTTTAATCTATTGCACGTGTCCGTCTATATGTTGTTTGTTGAAATAGGTGCACAATAGGTGCACAATAAGTGCGCAATGCTTGTGCGATTGGTGCTCAATATCTGTACAATAGGTGTTTGTTTCATAAACAAATTAGGTGCACAAATAGGTGCAGAAATAGGGGCAGAAATAGGTACAGTACAATAGGTGCACAGTAGATGTGCAATAGGTGCACAATAAGTGTACACAGAAAAGGTCAGCCACAATGACACCTGTTGTCACAGCCTTCTACAACTCGTATTTTCTTTGGGACGGAAAATCACAGTATGTGGTCATACCATTGTGGGCCTGGTAGGTCTCAAAAAGATATCAACCAAGCCAACAAAAAACCAAAAAAAGCGCAAAAACTTGCAGCACCCGTGGTGTATTTGATGCTTGCGGAACCCTGCAAAGTGAGCACTATATCAAGCCTCACCTCGAAGAGGGGTTGTTAGATCAAGCGCAAGCGCGGGCATCGTCCACCCCCCATTTTTGGGGGTCATTCGCGTAGCGTACCCCAAAGCATGTTATTTGATGTCCAACCCCTTGTAAAATCATTATTTTGCCCAATAAGACGATCCCCCAATGGATTATTTGATTCTAAGGCCCCTATCCCCTGAAACTAGATATCATTTTTTGGGGGGGGGGTCAAAAGTTTGTGCTCAGAAGTTTGTGCTCAGCGGGGTTTGAACGAGGGTCATGAGTGGGCAAAGACGACCGGTCGGCTGACCGGCAATCGAACCGCCGACCTACACGTCTGCGATTAGGTGCATTACCCAAGGGGCGGGGGGATGCTGTCCGCATTTTTTCGCATTTTTCGCATTTTTTTAGTATTTTTGGGGCAGGTCCCTTAGTGTAATGTCCAAGAGGAAACATTCTAGTGGCATTGTGCACTTCAACTAAAGGGTACTCTTGTAGTCAGTTAGTGTTTGAATACATGCCCAACACTGCCACTTTTGTTCGTTACATTGTTCCTTTTTCCATAGACATATGCCCTCCATTTGCCCTCCTTGTGAGCCCACATTAGATGGAAATAGTCCGCCCCACGGCAAAGTACGTGGTAAGGGGAAAGGTGGTGCCGGCGCAAAGTATTGCACCATTGGGCTCTGGGAAACGGAAGGAACCGTTCCCTGGTCATCCCCTTAGTGTGCGCACTAATGATCTTGGTATTGAAGTACTATGGTGCGATGTGTGTGGATGCCCCGTGAGCCAGACAACGAAGAGCACAGTCCAAGGTCATTTGGACTGCAAAAAGCATCAAGCGGCCGTTGAGACTATGAAGAAGAGGGAGAAGGCCCTAGTTGAGCGCCGCCTAGAGGCAGAGGCAGAGGCTCTACCTCGTAAAGCCGCAATGAGGCAGCCCAGCCTACAATCCGTCGTGGCCTCATGCAACAAAAGTAGTGTGGTGTCGCGGTCAGCAGTCTTCTTGCGAACTGCTCCTTGGTGCCCGTCAAGCACACGCTGGCCACGTATTTTTGGCAATGCAACCCATTTCAAACTGCCCACCAAGATCCCAGAAAATTTCTTTCTAACCAAGCACCTACAATTAAGTATGGTTGCACAATGTCCCTTGGTGGATCTGAAAATTGGCTGTTGGTGCATTCCTAAGTATCAACACTTCCTCGTGTAAGCTTTAAAAGCGTGTCCGCTCTACAAGAGGCGTGCCACACTAGTGCAAATAAAAAAAGTACCCGGATAACCTTTTTGGGGACTCGATTCAAATTTTTCCAGCATCAAATCCAATTGAAGTCTGTTCAGATTTGTACAAACTATGAGCTGTATGGTGCCCGCATGCTGTTGGTAACCAAGCTTGCACACAGCAAACCCTTCGTACCCCTTGCAAACCTGTTCAAGGCCCATTGAACCCATGCCTATCGGTGCTTCCCCATGTCCGCTACATGTGCATCGTGCCATGTTGTGGTGTCCACAACTGTACATATCCATAACATGATGGTGATGATGACTATCTGCACTGCGCCATCCACATCGTCACAAAAGCTTGGTTCTGAGTGCCAATGGAGTACAAAGAGATGCTTAGCCAGTGAGCATCTCATTGTATGTGGTAGCAAATCAGAAAGGGAAGCTCCATCACTTCACCATGGTGCAGAACAAGTCAGCCAGTTAGCGTTCTGTCACCTACAAATATATAGTTTACACGTGCGTGTGGAGTGCTTATGGCACGAGTGTGGTAGGCGCCTTCAAAATACATTTGCAACACTTGATCAAGGGTTGTGATCAACGGTTGTGATCAAACTTGTGATCGAGGGTTGTGGATACAGGCTAATTGAGAAGTGACTGCTGTTGCAGAACCAAAAGGTCAGACCAAAATCCGCTGTCCGATATGTAATGCATATATAATGCACACGTGCGTGTTCCGCAGCGCGACTCATTAGGGCTGATTGGCATAAGGGAGTTCCATCTTACCCTAGTAAAAATGGCCAGACTCTTGTTTTAGGCTCGTTGTGCCGTCATGGCAGTGTTCTGCGGCGCCCCATCAAGCCAATTCGGGTCGCCTGTGTACCCCTTACCGAAGGGCAAATCTTTCACGTGCCCGCATCTTTTTCGCCAAAACCATGGAGCACTTTCAGTATGGTACTTTCCGCCCGGACACAGAAAGCAGGCATTACTACTGTACCCATACGGGGTTCGCCATCTCTGGGTGCCCCGGCATCGTTTCAAAGGGTTGCTGAAAAGCAAGGACGATTGCAATGTACCACCTCCAATTTTGCAGAGTTCGTCGCCAATGAATTTGCAATCGAAAACATACAAAGAGCAATGTAATCCTCCCCATTTTCACCACCTCTGTGGGAAGTGTAATTTTTCTTTTCCGTTTGTAGTAACTGTAGCATGTCGACGTCTTACTTGGTGGCCAGACGACGTTGTGGGGTTTCCCAATATGTTTAGCCCTATTTCTATGGTGATGCAAACACGTCTCACGTCGTGATGTTGCTCACAGGTGCGAGTTAACAGTGGCCCCGGAGGATAACGTGCGAAAGTCCTAATTTCAGGTGGGCACTATCATAGGGTGGGGCACGACCTGGCGAGATTTTGAATGTCGCAGATCTACCGCAATTTTACGTACTTCTCACCATTTTGAATTGAATGATGCATGAATCTGTGAAAAATAAGAGTGGCCACACCACTCTTGGCATTGTTTGTTGATTTTTGAAAATTGCTTGACCTCACTCCTTACGCTGGGTTCTGCAGTGGTATACATAGTAAGGTAAGTTGGTACCTTCATGTTGCAGCTGCGGGCAGGAAAAATGCGGCTGCGCGGCTGCGATTTGGCTGTGCCAGCTCCCCCCAAGTGTAAAATTGGTGATCCCAGGGCTCGAACCGCCGGCTGGATGGCGGCAAGCTCTTTGGGGAACAGTGCACTGTCGAACTGTACTGCTGCCACATGCAGGGTTGACACTTTAAATTTGCTTGTCTCCCTCCCACACAGCACCTTGAGCCTTTTTGGTCATTTTCGCCACCTGGGCCACAGATTTGAAAGCATAAATGTACTAATCTAACAAAGATCTATTGATGCATTAAAAAAAAGTTTGGAAGGCGGACTTACCCCGTTTCTTCACTTTGGCACCTAAAATCCCCTTGACGGTGAGTGCGTAAGCCTGTCCCGGGAAATCTTGGGTACCTGGAGAATAAGGGGATGCTGCAAGGGGTTACAATGCCGTAACAGCCGTGGAAAGGCCGTAAAAGGATTGACACCTGCAGGAACAAGGCCCAATACGTAGCGCGCACTGATTGGCATTTCTTGTCACGTTCAAGTTCTTGACACGACCGTGCCCCACACTAACTACAACAGTGTCAACACTACAGCATTCGGAGTGTGGAACACCTGCAGGCTCATTTTGAAACAAGAATTTGATTTTGGTAAAAATGATTTTGATTTTGGTAAAAAGGATTTTGGGGGAAACATTTTGATTGTGGACTTAATTTTGGGGAAAAGGGTTGCGATTTTGGTAAAAGCAAGTGTCCCGGCACACAAGAGAAGTGTTTGCGGACACCACGGAAAGGTCCGCGTACACCATGGAGGTGTCCCCGGACACCCAAGAAGTGTCCGCGGATAGCACGGAGGTGTCCACGGACACAGTGCGGCAGGCAGTTGGGGGGTTTATGGGGTACGTGATCCGGATCATTTTTGACCCAAACACTAGGCAGTGTGGGGGGGGGGGGGTTCGAGGGTGGTGATCCAAAAATGATCCATTGATCATTCTTGGACCATCTCACTATACTTCCATCTATGTGTCAATCCACGAATTCATCTTTATAAAAAATGATCCAACAGCAAGTGTAACAGGCAAGTCCATAGCAAAGAAATGATCCGCCAATTCATCTTCACCAAAGATGATCCAATACCTAATTTAACATGGAAGTACAAAGCAACATGCCAGGTTCTGTGGTTTCTGTGGACAGTTGCCTGGTGTCCGCAAACACTTCTGGGGTTGTCGCGGACTTGTTCTTGGTATCCGCGGAACGGTCTATCATATTCCCTGTCGCGCTGTTTCCCTGTTGCCCTCCGTGCTCCCGACTTCAATGCATCGCTGTTAGACTTCTATCTGGTGTGCCACCACTGTCTTCGGCGGGGGCCAGTGACGGGAGGATCACATCCACATCCCCATGACGAGCCCCGCAGTGCGTCACAAGGACGGCACGTTTGCTGCCGTTGACTGGGGAACCACCAGCTTTCGGGCGTGGCATATTGATGCTGCATCCGGCGAAGTCGTAGACTCCCACACTGACCCCAAAGGCGGAATTCTGGAGAGCACCGAAGAAGATTGGGCAGCCCAATTGTACCGTCGTATTGGGGCGTGGCGCGTGTCTGAGGTGTACTGCTGTGGGATGATCACGTCGCGGCAGGGTTGGATGGAGGTCCCGTATGCGACCACCCCCGCCGACGAAAATAACATTCGTGCGGCCGCCACCACGATCACTTGCCCCGGTCGGTTTGACAAGGTTGTGTTCGTGCCGGGGCTGCGGACCCAGAGGCCGGCAGCGGTCACGCCTGACCAGTTGGAGGCGCCGGACGTCATGCGTGGGGAGGAGACCCAGATCTTGGGGTCGATCGATCGGATGCGCCCGCAACTCCCCGCCACCGAGTACGTCACGGTGCTGTTGCCGGGCACGCACAGTAAATGGGCCCGCGTTCGCGTCGGCGGAGGCCGGGACCCGGTGATCGTGACCTTCCGGACGTATATGACCGGCGAGTTGTTCGCGGTGCTGAAGGCGCACTCGATCTTGGGCAAACTCATGAGTCCGGTGGACGCTGAGGGTCGCCTGGTCGGCGGTGACCGTGCGGAGACGTCCCGGGGCTTCGCCTTCGGGGCCAAGCGGGCAATGGCGAGCGCGTGGCAGGATGACGCCAGTCTACTGCTCGACGCCTTCAGGGTCCGCACGATCGGGCTCGACAACGGTCTGCCGCCGGCGAACTGTCCGCGTACCTCTCGGGGCTTTTGATCGGGCACGAGCTCGTGAGCGGGATCCGCTGGGCCGACCGCGAGGCCGGCGGCAGCGACCCGCTGCTCGTCGTGGGCGCGTCGCGCCTTGTGGACTTGTACTGCGCGGGGCTCGGGATCGCGAAGGAGCAGGGGCTTGTGAAGGGCGAGGGCCGCCTTGTGATCAGGGCAGACGGCGACATGGCCGCGTGCGACGGCCTCAGGCGATTGCGCAGGGGCTCTACCCGACCGAACGCCGCCGCCCCGCGGCTGCACAGCGCCGTCACAGGCCCATCGGATGACGGCCGGAGCGGCAAGCGGATCAGGGCTGACTCGGCGGTGCAAGAGCTCGTGGATTGCCTCCGGCAGTGCCCCATCATCGCCATCCTGCGGGGCGTACCGACGGAGCAGAGTGCGGCGGTGTGCGAGGCCCTGATCACGGCGGGCGTCAAGGCCATCGAAGTGCCCCTCAACTCCCCGACGCCCTTTGCCTCCCTCGAAGCGATGGTGCGTCAGGCGCGGGGCCGCGCACTTCTCGGGTGCGGCACGGTGCTGACCGCGGCCCAAGTGGATATGGTCCATAAGAGCGGGGGCCGGATGGTCGTGAGCCCCAACACGAACCCGGAGGTCATCCGGCGCACGAAGCAGCTCGGGATGCTCAGCATTCCGGGCTTCTTCACTGCCACGGAGGCGCTGCAGGCGCTGGACGCGGGGGCGGACGCCCTGAAGCTGTTCCCTGCGGGGCCCGCGGGGCCCGCCTACTTGAAGGACCTCCGCGCGGTGCTGGACCCGCGGCTGCTGATCCTGCCCGTTGGAGGGGTGGACCTGTCCAACATCGCCGCCTTCAAGGCGGCGGGGGCCGGAGGGTTTGGAATCGGCGGTGCATTGTACAAACCAGGGGACACAGCGGAGATGGTGTTGGCGAAAGCTTCGGAGTTCGTTAGGAACTTGGTGTGAGGGACTCGGCATTGATTTGTCTGAGGCGGCGTGCTGAGCAGTGGTGCGCATGCGACACGGAGCGCAGGCGGCTCCGCGTACCCCAGAAAACCCGTAGCTTCCTGCCTCCTCCGGCTCTCCTGCCGGGGGGACGGGTGTGTGGCTCAGAGGGGGGAGGGGGGGTAATTACCCCGGTAAATCTGCATTTCGGGGGGGTCCTTCGCAGGAAATGGAAGTTTCACCCTCCGGACCGTGGGGCCACATGCCCAAAGATACGACCCCATTCGTGGACGGGTGTTGATGCTCAGTCCTGCCGTTCTGCATCTGGCGTTGCAGCTGACGGGGCTGGTCCCCAAGCGGGCACCAGCCAAGAAGATGAAGAGGGCGCTTGTTGTGGGGGTATGGGAACCGAACAACAGGAATATGCTGTCGCGCCAGACACACTGGCCGTGGTGGTGACCCTGTGCTGTTGCTTGACCTGGCGTAAGGCCCAGAGTGGAACTTGAATTTCGACGGTCTGATAAACCTTTGGGAAGTTCAAAGCGCAAACGCCATCAGTGTTCCGCATGGATTGGGTAGGGACGCGTGCAGGGCTTGGCGTGAAGGTTCTGGGGCTGTTTGCGCAAGCTTCATCCGAGCAATCAGCTGTCCATTGAGTACGTTACGGGGCGCCACTCCCTAGAGTCGCAAGCACATCTGTCTGTAGGGCCTGAAACGGATGAACGTTGCGCTGCTGTGCTAATCGACGTCAGGCCAACATGTAAGAAAAAGGCTGGTGAGCTGTCTCCGACCGACAAGTGAGGTTGGCATTTGACAATCTCAGCCATTTCCCACCCAATAAAGACTCGCGCCCCTGGCCCGCAATGATTTGCCTGGAAAGATCTGCCTGCAATCATTTGCCTGGAAAGATCTGCCTGCAATGATTTGAAGCAAGATATTCAAGTGTCTCGCGAAAGCATGGTCGACATACCGCTCCATGCACACGTTTCCATTGCGGAAGAGGCACCAGGTCCAGGGTTTGAAGGTAAGAACAACGTTTCCATGGGAAGTAAAAACCCAAGATTGTCGTCCGCTGCCTTGAGGACATTGTATCCTGACCCCCAAGTTCCATTTCTGTGCGCGCTCTTTGGGCTTTGGCGCTTGTTTTCTGAGCTGGCGTTCCGTGTAGAATCGTTGACTCATGATGGGCCCGTCGGACCACATCTACGCAGCACCAACAACTCTCAGTTGGGATTTGCACCCGACCTTTTCGAAGTTGCATACTCTTTCGTGTATGATCACCGATTTACACTCTCCATCCGACGCCACAGGCGGAGAAAAACAATCTCAAGATTTCTTGGTGACCATTGGTGTCCATCGTGACGTACTGTGGCATGGACACCCTCCCCCTTCACGATCGTGCAGTGTGGTTGCCTCGATGTGTGTGGCTGGCTGGTCAGGCCAGAGGTGGGCCACACCATAGGCCAGACCGTTGGCTGGACTGCGGGTTTATTGGCCAGTTGGCCAGACCATCCAGCAGACCCCAGAGACTGGACGTCAGACCGTAGGCGAGGTGTGGGCCAGACCGGACTTGCTGAAATGGGGGAATTGGTGGTCAGGTGCGGGTTTCGCATTTGCGCAGGGGACGCATGAATATGAGATTCCGTTCCTCGGTTGACAGCATTCAATTGTCCAACTGCACTGAATGCAATGCTCTGTTTGGCAATCGTGGTCAGTGGTGTGTTGGATAGGCAATCGGTTGTGAAACAAGGGGTGGTCCCAGGTTGGCAGACCTGGCTGTCATGGCATACTGGGTTTGAGGTATGATTTTGTTGCAGCTCACAGATAAAAGAATAGCAGAGCTGCCATATACTCGCGAGAGCAAAGCTGCAGGGGGTACTAGCGGCATTGAACAAGGAGCCTTGCGGCTCATTTAGAGACAAGGCTTTGAGGTCTTATTTGCAGAGATGGGATGGCATTGATCCTAGGATTTGTGGTGTATCTTTGGTCTTTTGCAGGGCCTAAGGGGGGTGTTGCTTGATCCATGCGTGTACCGTGCGTCCTTTGGGTATTGTTCATTACCCAGATCCAGAACGCCTGAATTTTTTGCCACAGAATTGGGTTGTTCATGGTTGTTGTGGATGCAGGACAGCTATTCAGCTGTTGGCTGACCGTTGGTTGCCTGTTTGCTTCGTTGTGCACTGGGAATTGGGGTCCCCCTTTATTGGGGGTACCCTCGTTGTTAGGCACTTCTTTTTTCTCACTGCCTCCCCACGCTCTTGACCCCGTCCCCGAGTCATCCGTTAAACAGAATTTGGATATTACACAATGATAGGCGGGCCATAGATTGCACCATTTCTGAAATTTTCCTTTTCCAAAAATTCCTTTCTTTCTATTAAACGGTGCATTCTGTTGGCTGAGTGCTACGGTAAGAGGGGGAGAGGTTCTTCGCCCAGAAGTGGGGGTGTGAGACGACGCCGTGGCACTCACAGGGTCTGAGAGAGCGTGGTGGACACTGCACTGAAATTAAACCCCTCTCTGTGCGTCTTGTCCCCTCCCGCTTGGGCACATCCCACCCCTGCTTCGGCTGACCCACCCCTGTTTCATTTTCTGTGACAAGCGTCAGGCTAAAAATTAGAAGTTTCTGATATGCTAGCGAGAGCTGCAAGGTAGAAATTAGGACCCTGGGACCTGTGAGAGGCATCACAACAAAAAATAAAGATTCCCGGTATGCCAGCAAGGGCTGCAGGGTGCAGAAATTGGGACCCTGGGTGTGGTTCTGTGGGGGCTCTTCAACGGGGTAGAAGCTGGGTGAACATTCCAAGAACATTGAACCGTCGCACTGTGCACACACCGTGCGACAACTCCCCCAAGATGTAGTTGCTACATGTGCGTGCACTGCACGTATCTTGCCTCCTTTGCCCCTCTACACCAATGGCTCCACGATCCCCTGTTCAAAGAGTGATACATTGCCCGCCATAGCACAAGGTGAACGGATTGGGGGGGGGGGGGGGGGTTGCTAGATGGGAACAGTGGCCAGCTCCCCTAGACACAATGAGTAGATGACTGGTTTGGGACACATGGCCACAGCAGTGTGTCTGGTGCTGGGGTTACAACCCTGGCAGCATATTCCCCTAGCTCTGGTACAGCAATCATGAAATGGGGCCTTTGGTTTGGTCCGCAAAATATCTTCTGCAGTGCACCTCCTCAGTAGTCAGATCCGCTGGCTTCGGAGGCCCTCTAGACTTGCTGATATCAAGCGCCAGCAACATGCTGAAATGTGGTGCCTGGCTGGTACCCTCTGACATTGAAGACGTCCGCCCCCATCAACACTGTGGCACTAGTCTCAATGGTCAAGGTGGGGCGTGTAGGGCAGAGGCGTCCTCTGGATGCCCCGGGGCCAAAGGGACAATTGCTTGGTCCTGCCATTGCAAAATTCAATGAATCTGGATGCCACAGCCTCCATGCTGTGGACTCAAGATCGGAGGTGCTGGCTTTGGCGCCATCCTCCATGTTTCTAGACTGCTCGCTTCAAACAAGAGGACGCCCATTGGATGTTGGGCAGCAGCCGGAACAAATGTAAGCAGAGGATCCCAGGGCGTTGTTTTGGATTAAAAGTGCGGGCGGGATTCCCTCGGTGCGAGCACCGGTTGCACTCCACTAGTGGAAAAATCCAACCAATGGTAGAAGTCCCAGAAGTTCAACTTAGCCATCAGAAAAGCTCCAACCACTGGAACAAATCCCACTTATTGAACCCAACGACTGGACAAACTCCAGTGGTTAAACCCAACCAGTGGAACCGTCCCAACAGAACAAATTCCACCCAATCCACGGACGAATCACACTAGTTGAACCCAACTAGAAGAGCAAATTTCACTCATTGAACCCTACCAATTAAAAGTTTCCACATGGAAGAAATCCCACACGTTGAACCCATGAGTGGAAAGCCCCACTGATTGGATCCAGTGGCACCTTTCCAATGGTGGGTTTCAATGAGTGGGATACGAGAGGGATATGTCCACAAGTTGGACCCAACCAGTGGGATTGTCCCACTGGTTTGATCAAACCAATGGATTTTTCCACTGGTTGGGTACAACTCCTGGGATACACCCACTGGTTAAGTTCGGCCAGCGGGACTTTTCCAACTGGTGAGATCTTTCCATTGATTGGGTTTAACCTGTGGGGGGTTTTCCACTGCACAGATGTGGTTTGGCTCAGCCGATGGGATGTTTTCCACGAATTGGATCCAACCGTTTCTTTTTTCTCCACCGAGGGGTTCAATTACTGCGTTTTTTTTTACTGGTTGGATCCAACTGGCGGGGGGTTTCCATTTGTTGCGCTTCAAACAGTGGCGTCTTTCCACTGGTTGGGTTCAACTCGTGGGATTTCGTCCACTTGTTGGATGCACCTTGTGGAGTTTCTTCCACTGGGTTTTTCCACTTGTTGGGTTCACGAAGTGGGATTTCTCCCGTTGGTTGGGCGCAACTAGCAGGAGTTCTCCACTCGTTGCGCTCCAGAAACCCAACCAGCGAAAATGTATGGAAACATGCTCAGCATCCATCTCAGCAGTCTGGTGGTGTGGACGCGGTCATTCCTGAAGGGACCCCAGCCACGTGCTCTTTACCGCAATGCCATGCCGTGCGCCATTCTGTGGCATGCAAAGTTCCTACACTGGCAGGCCGGGACCTACTGGCCCAACGAGGCCCGATGATTGTCGCAGGTGCCGCGAGTGTCACAGAAAGAGTGATCCAAGAAGGCGCACAACTGCAGGCACACGGTGTATGCGCTGCGTGTGCATGCCCCCTGTGCACCATATCCCCGTTTCTTGCATCAGCTCACCATGCCGGTAGTTGTATGTGTCGCGCGCAAGCTGCGCCCTTGTCCAAGCTACAGTAGGCGTAGGGACCATATTTATTTGGGACTTTTGCATATTTTAGACAAGGGGGGGGGGGTACGCGTCCCATGGGGACAGTGCTCGTGCTCGCCTGCAGAACCGGTCCTCTGCTCGTTCAACGCCACGCATTGTGTGACAGAGTCATGGCAGAGCTCCGAGTTTGGACGCGCCACACGCCTTGAGCAGCGTGATTGTTCACCCCCGGCGGCGCCCCCTTGCACGGCCGCCCGCACCGTGGGATGGATGACTCCCCCTCGGGGTTCCGTTACCCGGAAATCCTACCATATTCTCCAGGTGCGTTTCCATGTCTCCTCAGATGGGTGCGTTCCGTTGACGGGACGGGAACGTCTTGTCCACTCCGCTTCGTTGGAGTTTCGCCAGCGTGTGCGTTCACCACATCTCTCTTTTTTCACCACTGCCCTGCCCGGAGCCGCCACACATGACGACCGGTGCCCGCCCCTGTCCAGGCAACTGGTATCCCACACCCCCACGGAAGGCCAGTGCGGTATTGAGATCGATCGTCCTCAGTGTCTCCGGGTCTGCCGCTGCGGGTTGTTGGTACCAAAGGGTATCATCGTGGCAGACGAACTGTCGAAATGGCATCCGTGGACGGTTCGGCGTGTCGGTCCACGTGCTGGGCCTGAAGCCCGTGTTATTGCAACACCCGCTGCACGTGTAGTGTGATGCTGACTACAGATAGTACGAACCTCCGGTGGTTCCTGAGTGACACTGTGTCCGCGGCGTTGAGGTGGGGCGGTGGCCAGACATCTGGTCGTATCAGGCCCATCCATCGTCGGGCCGTTTTGAGGTGGGTGGCCATGATGGGGCCTACAAGGGTAGGGTGCATGTGATCGTCGCATATGTTGGGCGAAAAAATGGGAATTTAATTGATCGCCAACAGTCATACAATGTGATTGTGCTTCGGGTTCCTGGGCTAGAGGAGGGAGGGACGTTTGGGGGTAACACATTGTAATAGATGGCCCGAACATTCATTTGGATGCCGGGCACTTCGGCAAACGTACCCTCTTTGCCCTTTATAAATACGCCCCCTTGTCACAGCAACGGTGGGTGTTGTTTCTGTCACATTTTGGGACTTTGGTGTTGTTTTCGCAAGGGGGGGGGGTCAGGCGATTGCTTGAGGAGACCCCCCCCCCCCGTCAGTGGATGGGTCAGAGGCCAAAAAAAGGTTTGTGTACCTAAAACCGGCCTCAAATTTCTGGGCCCTTTCCTAAATTTCTTTTTCTGCCTGAGGAAGATTTTCTGATGTGGGTGGGGGGGTGGGTCAGCCGGGGCTGCCCCCCCCGAGGGGTTCCTAAGCCGGGGATGGGGTGAGGAAAAGGTGCAGCGCTGCATGCGTTCGTGCCTCCCACTTCCAAATGGGCGTTTGCTGTTCTCCCTCCCGTCCTCCGTGGGCCGTCCTCCGTGGGCCAGTCTGGGGCTGCATGGGCTTCCCATTCATGCGCCTCCTCTGCGTATTCTCTTGGGGGGTGGACCATGGGACAGCGTGAGTCGAAAGCACACGCGGGGCCATTGCCCCACCAACACATGTTCAACCCTCGATGACCGACACGAGTGCCCGTCCGCAGCCGGTCCTCTCAGGACCAGCAGTACACGGTGTGCCCCAACCGAAGGCAACGCGGAACAGGCAGCTCAGCAACAGGCAGCTGGCGAGGGGCACCGCGTGCAATGGTGACCCCCCCCCCCCCGACTGGAAGGGACCCCAGAGCCGGCCCCAGAGGTGGTTACATAGGCCGTTATTGTCGGTTACAAAAGCTGTTGAAGCTGGCACTTGGCGTCAGGGAGACAGTGGCTGGGCGAGGGCTGGGCGCCCTGGAAAGAGGGGGGGGGGGGCTTCCAATGCATCCCTGCCCCCCCCCCCCTTTGCGAGAGCAACGCCCTTGCCAGAGCAACAAGAGGTGCTGTTTCCGTCAGAATTTGGGATTTTAGTGTTGCTCCCGCAAAGGGAGGGGGGGGTATGATCATGAGACCGCAGGGTAGAGCGTTGAGGCTCCCGCCGGTGCGGAACCGTCGCGTTTTGGGCCGTTCCCTGGGACATGGGACGGGCGGGCCGTGTGGCCCATCCCGTCCCGGACAGCGCCGCGGGCCAGGGCCCATGCGCTTCCAAGGCCGCGGTTCCGGACGCGAAAACACGTGCCTGAGCGAAATGCCCGCCACACGCCCACGCGAAAGGGAATCAGAGGGAGGGTCTCGTCGTCTGCAGAGCGCGAAGGTCAAGCCGCGCTGCCGCGTGATGACTCGGTGGAAAACAAGGGGCCGAAGGACAAGGTATGTTGAGTGCGAACGTGCCACCAGCGTCCGGCGGAGAAACTGGGTTTCGTTAGGAATCGACACCGTCCCATGTGCTGCTCAGTACCATCCGCTGCTGTCGCACCCGGAATTCAGTAGGAACCAGCTGCCTCCTGTGTTTGACTCAGTAGGACCCCCCCCCCTTCTCATGACGTCTGACCTGCCGGGCGCTAGTGGCACGTCTGGTTCAGAACGGTCGCTCTCGCTTTGTTCCGTTGAGGTTGTTCTGCGTGGCCTCCGTTGGCCTCTCAGAGGGCGTGCAGGTGCGGGAACGCGCCTGTCATTGGGCCACTTGGGGCCTCGGGACCGCCGCGGGCGGTGGGTCCGGCGCTGGGGCCGACTGCGGTGGCGGGCCTTGCCCCGTCGGACAGGCTGTGGCCACGGCCCATTTGATCATCCGCACGGACGTTGTGTGGGGCACTGAGCGGCAGGCGTGGCTGGAGCGCTTGCCACGAACACCAGACACCACTGCCATGGCTGTAGAGGGCTGCGCATACAGAGGGCGCTCTTGCCGCGGTGCGCGGACGGTGCAAACGCTGGGTATATATATGGCAACCGTCAAGAGGCCTCTGGGAAAGAACAAAAACTACCCAGAAGCCGCTGGGATGTATTGGCAACCGAGAAAAAGAAACCTCAGAAGACACGTCTTGCGCTTGCAACGAAGCTTTTCTAGGGTTCTATGGGCTGTTTGGGTGGGTGCATCTTGGGACGGTGCAACGGGTGTTTGGCCACTAATAGTTGCCACGGTGCGGAACACCCTCACACCCGTGCATACGTGACTACCTACATATGCCACACCCCTTCAAACACCCAAAACAGACGGATGAGACGCAATGAAATATCTGCAAGGTCCACAAACTGTGCACAGATGAACAGCCAATGCCCCTGACATTCACTGATCGCCTCCACAACATGCGCATTGTATTGTATGTCTTGTGCACCACCTGCTCACGGTTTCTGCAGACTGTCCAGGGGTAAAGTGTCTGTGCAAACTGCACACATTGTCCACAATGGGGCACGGTGTCTACAACGGAGCACAGCATCTTGGCACAGTGACATCTTTGGGTGGAGGGTGGCATCGGGGACTCTCTATATGGACATGGCTTCTTGATACCCCTATTTTGTTTTTGTTGTCCAAAATCGGCATGTATGTCGCTTATGCGCACGTGTATTTCCGCACACATGTATTTGGCTGTTTTTTTTGGGGGGGGGGGGCGGGGGGCTAAGCTCCGTCCTGACCGGTTGGTGGGTCCAGCCTCAGGGAGTCACTGGCCAACAACCCATCCCACCCATATTGTTAGGTGGGGAATACATTTTTCAAGTTTTTAGAACGACATTTCTCCTGAAGTTCAGAAAAGGGGGCCAAATAGTGGCCGAACAACAGGGTTCCATAGCATTGCCTGGGTTGCTGCCCAGAGGGTGAGGTTTGTCATCTTGCCGGTTGTGGGCCATCATGTCGCGACTTCGGGTCTTCAGCCCTCAGTGAAATGTGCATTTTGATGTGGAGAATCCAAATCTACAAGCGCTGGCCCTCAATGAAATGATATGTTGGAGACATTGTCCAATAAGTGTGCTGGACTTCAAACCATTCCCCAAAAAACAATTCAGATGCAACCCCTGACAACCCTCCTTCGACAGGGTGAGTTCACCTCTGCATTTGTATTTGTACCCCCCTTGCACAGTAATTGCCCCTGAATAGTAACCAGGCGGGGGGGGGGGGGGATGGTGAGGGAACCGGCACTTCCGTTTTCCAAATTTACTTAGAAGGTTGCTTCTCCTTTGTGTTTGCTGGCTGGACAAGGTAGTATCATTGGTGCATGCTGTGTAATTCAAATTTCTTGCATCCAAGGCACTACTACACTGTACCCTGTAGCCACCTAGTTTTTCGGAATTTCAGCCATGGATGTCCATTCCAGTGGCCCCTGTCAAGTATGTGCAGCTCTTCAAAGTACAATACTCCAAAACAAGTGGCACACAGAGCCTGTCTCTCAGTAGAGCTGAGCATGCATCCTGACAGGCAGTTTCCGGTTCCATTGGTGGTTCTTATGCCCTCGTGTTTGCGTGTTTTGCTCCGTGCCACATCTCCTTTGTGTTTCCCTGGGGGGCCGAGGGAACCGTCGCTTTGGGTATGTTGCCCGGGGGATGTGAGGATACCGTCGCGCGCAGGTGGTCACTGTTCAAGGGGGGGGGTATATGTTTTGAGGCCGATGTGGGAGGCTGTTCCCAAAATTCCACCCAATGGAAGCCCATGTAGCAGGTGTTCCAACTACTAAACGTCAAGATGTGGTCGTCACAGCCGAGGCCACAGCCCAGCTAGCCACCAGGGGTCCGCACCCTGTGGCAACCGGTAATTCAACATGTCGGCGAGATAGACCCCAACTCCACCGGCAAATTTGGGAAGGTGCAACGCACCCCTGCCTCCAGGACGGCATCTCCCGCTCCAGTACCACAAAGCTGGAGACACGGCTTGTGGACGGAGTCCTTACGGAAGGCCCTGCGCGCGAAAATGTGCATCGGTGCACATCTGAGGTTGTGTGGCTGCCGGTCTCGTCAAGTTGTTTTTGTGTGGCCTTGTTTCAGGTGCGATTTCATGAGATGATTCAAGTTCGTCATTTTTGGGATGACCGCCGCGAGGCCCCTCCAGAACCGTCCCATGATTATGATGGTATTTAGGGGCTTCCGGGTTTGAACGGGGGCAGGACTATCTCTCGGTTTCCGGATGCAGCCCCCACCCCATGACCGATCAGTGATCGGAGCCCTGGCCTCTCTATTACTCCGCCCAGATCGGCGGTGGAGCACTCTCACAGCCCCAGACGGGGCCGAAAGTGAGGCCTGCTGGGGGTAGCAGGAAAGTGGGTGTGACAGATGTGAGCAACTGCCCCCCTCTTTACACTTCCGGTCTGAGTCCCGGGCACGCAGCTGCAAAGTGGGCACAGCCCGTGCGCTTTGTTGCCACCCCTACAGACCCGCAATGAACGGCAGATGCTTTTCGTGCACCCTCGGTCTCAGCTTCCGCCCTTTCGCCTTCACGGATCCTGCGGTTCTGCTTCCGATCAAAAGTGCGTTGGGACCGATCAAAAGTGTGTTGGGACCAATCAAAAGTGCGTTGGGACCAATCAAAAGTGCGTTGGGACCAATCAAAAGTGCATGGAACCAATCCAAAGTGCGTGGGAAGGCACCTCAGGCACCTTCTGGCCGACTTCAGCGGGCGTTTCAACTGAGGTACCCCCCACAAAGGCGAAGGACCATTTTTTTTTGCCTGCCGTTGTTGTGCCACAGTTGTGCCGGCAACGTCGGCAGGGGGCAAGAGGTTGGGAAGCGGCAACGGGGAGGAGGGTTCCACGTAACAACTCAGCACTGGCAGGAGGTGGCGGATGGGTTGCAAGGATCTACAATCACCAAAGATCTGATCCCTGGATCCCATGCTTTGTGCTTGACTCTTTTAGCCTGTAGATTTAGCACACCATGAGGGCGGGAACCTATAACAATGGGTGGCCCGGATGGTTTTTAGTATGGTGGGGTGCTTTGTCAAAAAAACTTGCCCAAAGCGGTCCTCTTGGCAGACAAAACTTACCAACGTTTTTGCAAGTTAGGGTGGTCTGCTACCTGGGTCATATTCACACCTAGTGAGCCGCCAACCACTGGCACCGTCTCAAGCACTAGGGGGAGGCCATGCCAAAGGCTAAGGCAGGGCTTAAACGCGGAGGCAAGCCCCCCCCCTCCGGTCTCAATGGCGCTATTCCCGGCCGGCCGTGACAACTGGAGTGCGGAAATATGAGCCAATCTTTCCGAATCCTAAAATGAGCCGGTTGGCATGGCTTGTCACACATCTCCAAATTGTGCCCCTACTTTTAGCCTGTAGATTTAGCAACCCATGAGGGCCGGAACCTATAACAATGGGTGGCCCGGATGCTTTTTAGTCTGGTGGGGTGCTTTGTCAAAAAAACTTGCCCAAAGCGGTCCTCTTGGTAGAGAAAACTCACCGACGTTTTTGCAAGTTGGGGTGGTCCGCTACCTGGGTGTCATATTCACACCTAGTGAGCCGCCAACCACTGGCACCATCTCAAGCACTAGGGGGAGGCCATGCCAAAGGCTAAGGCGGGGCTTAAACGCGGAGGCAAGGCCCCCCCCTCCGGTACACTACTTTTAGTGGCTTGGGGTATTGGCGCTTGCTTCCCACAGCGGACTGCGGAGAGCCAGGGAGCGATGCAGGCTTGATGAGAGCCAGAGACTCGGTGGTTGCTGTCATTTGCCAAAATTCAAAAGTATCTGTTTAAAGTAATCGATCCAGTCCGCATGACGGATGCCAACATTTGTGGGATTGGAGTAAGTGCCTTGTGTTGCCAAGTCTTTCCTGTTCCAAATCCCCCTAACAAAATCACACCTCGGTACGTATCTCCTACTTGGGAGATGAATGTCCACGTGTGTCTCAGAATGTAGTGGTTGTTTTTCCAAACTGATTGCAAAAGTTGTGTGCAATTTACCTCCACTCAGCTTTCTGAATGGTGGCAAGGGCACGTCACAGTGGCCAAACAACCGCCAATTTCAGCCAAATTTCAGGTTCTTCAGTTTGTTTGTCCACGAAAGCCCAGTAAATTGACCAACGTACAACGATTTTGATTCGGATTTGGACTGGATGCAAGGCAAAGGAGGAGACGGAGGACGATGAAGAGGAAGAGGAGCATCATCATAGGATCGCTTTGTGACCCTTCTCTTAATTGTTTTTGTTGTCATCTTGTTATTGTATATTATTGTCCGCAGTCTTGCCCCCGTCTCGTTTCTCTTCGCTGTGCAGACCCTTACCGGAAGCAGCGGCCAGGTGGTTATACATCTCACCCTCCAGGTGTCTCTGTGCACCCCATGGCACACCGCTTCAGATGATGGTGGGAATGGTTGGGCCACTTATTGACACCATGGCTTTGAGCAAAGAGCATGGAGGCAGAAGATGAGGGTGTCGGAAGCAAGCTGGTGGTACCCCTCGCCCCCCCCCGCCCCTGTCTAACGAATGCGTTGTCCAACGAACACTTCCGTTCGGACCGTAATTTTTTGGACCCAAGTATTGAGGTCCCGGGTTTAGTTACTGAATTAATTACGTACAGAACGACGTGTCCAACGAACACTCTTGTTCGGACTGTATTTCCTGAGGAATTTGTTGTTCGCTGGACACGGAGGGAAGGGGCTGAGGAGGCGTGCAGGTGGCCTGCCAACGCTTGGAGCCGCGTTAATGCACCACTGGGTCCTGTCGCTTTGTATTGCCTATCTATCTCTCCTTCTGTCTGTCTGTATGTCTGTCTATCATCTGGTTGTAGTCTCGTCAGCTCTCAGCAGGCCGTTGGACCGTCTGGACGAGTTTATTCTCGCATTTTGTCCGTGGGAGGCATACGAGGGTCGACAATGGAGATTTTGTGTGGGTCGGGCCTCGCCAGCACTAATATTGGGCGGTGCTCATGGTCAATGGGCTTGGAGCTCGGAGCGTTGGTTCGGCGATGCACACCTCCGGGGGATTGTCCCACTGCACAGCAGGAACCCAGGCCCCAGCGCTTCACAGGTGATGGGGGCTAGAGCGGGGCAGCCCTGCCCAGCTGCCAAAAACAGAGGCTTGGGGGCACACTGTAGGGGCTGTGTCGATTCATGACCGGGAGGCAAGGGAAGTGGACACCTCCCGGAAGTTGTTTGTCTCAGTTCCCTGTCCCACTCCCCGTTTCGAGCGGAGACACACGGCGCAGCCTGTACCTCTAGGGCCAGCTCCACACACAGCCCCGCAAGCTGCCGGGCTGTGTGCTCCTGGGGTGCGTTTCTCTTGTCGGCGGTGATGTGGATGCAGCTGGCGGTGCTGTCGGGGTATCCCCTGCACGCTATGCACATCCATGCAGGCTGCGGTGCACCGCCTGTCGGCGACAACCCCCGAGGATGTCCCACGCACCCTCGTGTGGGTAATTTTTATTGCGCGGCGCCTGCCACAGTCCCTTGCAGACACGGTGCAGGACCTCACGGGGTGGCTCTGGCGGTCGGCTGAGTGGCAGGGTGGTTGGTATCTTTCGTGGCACCTGCGCCATCAACGGGCATGTTCCAATTTTTGTGCCAACTGGTCGTTCGACCTGCCTGTTATATTGTCTGTTTCCCGTCTTCTCTCTGAGTAGCCGTGGGTGGACTGGGTCGTCCACCGGGGGAAGGGACCTCCAGTGTCTGATGATGCATGATTCAAGATGTAGTTCACAGGGCTTCGGTGCAGTGGAACTGCTTCGCACTCCCTGTGTTTGCATCGACTGCAGCGAAATGCGCCCACGACATGTCACTGAAGAGCGTTTCTCATTGACGTTTGCTTTGCACTTCTGCTCTGTGCCTGACGGTACCGGTCCTGCACACGCACGAAGAGTGGCGCCCTCTTCAGCAAACATTTGTCTGCCCCCTCCACCTGCTTTATGTGCACTTTGGCGCGGCAGTAGCCGTTGCCCCATCCCTTTGTGGGTCCTGGTCGTCACGCTTCACCGTCCTTTTCTGTGTGTGCCACACTCCGTTGTGCCTGCAGCGCGCGGGAAACGAGACCGCGGCACGCCATTCGATCCGGTGTTCGTGCCGCCACCGCGACATGGAATACGCCCACCGCCGCGGCCGCCGCCGCGCCTGGCAACGCCTTGGGAACCGCAACGACGCCCTTCGCTGCCTCTGTCGCTATCAGACGCAGGTGCTGCGGGTTGGTGTTGTCAGGAACGCTGGCAGTGCTTTTGTGGTGTGGCACATGGGCAGCGGATGAAGAGGCCATTTTGAACGAGCGCACCCTTGGCACGTGGGTGTAAGGGGGGCCGTGGAGGGTGTTCCTACGGCTGGGCATCATGATCTCCGCCTGAGAACCGCCGGTCAATCGGTTTGTCATACGAAAACCACGTTCCCAAATTGCAAAGGGCAAGTCAGTCATTTACAATCCGCCCATAGACCGGGCCGTGCTGAGGGGGGCAACCTGGACCTGGTTAGTGGTGGACCTGGTTGGTGGACCTGCACTTTTACCCCCCTGCCCCCTCTGGACCCCCCAACGTTCTCGCACACGGCCGGTTGTGTACATTCGCACAGGCTACTTCCCCTTGATGCAGTGCAGACCCAATGCCTGGCTTCGGAATGCCTCGAGTAGATATTGGGTGCTCACGAACTGCGGTTCTTTGTGCCGATCTCTTTCGAATGCACCGGCAGACAAAACGGGGGGGGGGCGAATGGGGGTTGATTACAATTTCCGGTGAATCACAACATGTTGCATCGAGTGTTTCGCCCCGTCTAAGATGGCCATATGGACCGCATTCCCCCATCCCATTGAATAGTAACGGCCCTTCAATAGTGACCGGGGGGGGGGGGGGGGGCGAGGGAACCGTCACTTTCCGTTTTCTCAATTTCCTTAGAAGCCTCTCCTGTGTGTTTGCTGGTTGGACCATGTTGGTGCATGGCTGTGTACTTCAAAGTTCTTGCATCCGAGGCACTAAAACAGAGAGTGGCACACAGAGCCCGTCTATCCCAACAGGCAGCTTCCAGGTCATTTTGTGGTTCATGTGCCCTCGTGTTTGCATGTTTTGCTTCGTATCACGCGTCCCTTGCGTTCCCTCGGGGGGCGAGGGAACCGTTATTTTGGGTATGTCCCCCCAGGCGGTTGCTGTAGATTGTATTGTAGGGCCGTTGCGCCCCTGGAATGGCACGGTGCGCATTCTGTACGAGCGCGTGCCCTTTATGAGCCCGAGCCACTGCCACTGGGCGGGCTGCTGGGGGCTGATGCGTCCCCAGTGGGCCCCTGAGGCGACGTATGGCCGACTTGACGTGGCGGGCCTGTCAAATTGAAGTCCCCCCCCCGCCCCCATTTGCCACGGCGGGCGTGGCGCCGGTGCAGTGCAGCGCGCCGATGGCATGTGCCTCACGAACGCCCGTTGGCGTCCGGCCTCCGTGAGGGCCGGGCGTCCTAATTGCGTAGTGCGGCGAGTTCTGTCCGGGGCGTCCTCAAGGCCATGGCACACATGCCGTCTTCTGTGCAACACGCGTTTGCGTCCGACGCCAAATTCTTCGGAGGCCGGCGAAAGGGTCGGCGGGAACGAACGGGGGTGGCCCACCGGTTTCGTAGTTCAGGGGCTGTCCATTCGTGTGTTGAGGTGTGTGATCTGCGTGTGGGCAGAATTTTTTCGACGGCACATTCGACGGCCGCGGTGGTGGGTCTGCCCCCGCAGTCACTCATGGAGGTGGTGCCAGAAGGCACCGGGCCAGGCCTTTGCTTCAGGGGTGGTTAGTCCGATACGGCGAGTGATACGGTGGGTCTGAGGGTGGGTGGATGGGTTTGTCTGGTTTTCCCCCGATTTTGGGTGGGTGGGTGGGCGTCCATGGGCTGAGGTACGTTGTGGCACATGGAGGCGCTGCCACGTGGCACATGGAGGCGCAGACCTGTTTTGCTTTACCATTTTGCCATGGCCGCAAGAGAATGGCAGTGTTGGCTGATCACCAGGGATCATCCCAACGCTCACCTTGATCAACTTGGGGCATAGCGGACACTGGGGACAGCTGCTTGTCCTGAGTGGCGTGGCGTCCCTCCTCCTCACCAAAGTTCAAGGGCCTTCGTTCTTTGCAGGTGTCTTTATCTCTACGGGCAACGTTGGCGGTAGGCCAAGCTCTGTGACCCCCCCCCCCCTTCGCCCCCTGGGTATATGAGGGGGTGGGTGGATGGGTGGGTCAGCCCAAATCCCGGGGAGGCCAATGTAACCCCCGCCCCCTCCCCGTATCAGTGCATGCGTCTCCCGGGCACGCTTTGCTTTGTGTCACCGCAGGAGCATCGCGTCACAGCCCGTGGGCAGCGGCCTTCGTTCTAACATCGGAGCCCCAATTCCCTGAGGCACTTCCAGTCATGGCCAGAGTCTACGATCCCACCGGTTTCTCAGGGGAGGGGGCGGAGGGGGGGGAAGTTGTTCGCTCAGCGCATCAAGCTCATCAGGCAACCAACGAGTTACAAGTGGGAGGGGGTTTCGGCCTCGCTCTACGTTGCCCGAGTCGGTCCGGGCACCACCACACCGTACCACACCGTACCCTCCCATTCAGCAAAGGCCTGGCCGGTCACCAGGGGTCAGTCCCGTGGGCATGCCACGCGGCCCGTCACATGAAAGCCCCCAATGCAAAAGCACTGGCAATGCCGCCTCCGCAATTCATCGGGTGGCCGTACTTACTGGGGGCATTTTTTGAAGGATTTGTCCGATTGTTTAGCCGCAATGCACTCAGCTGCACCGCTTGCCCCTCTCCGCCCCTGCCGCTGCTCAGGGCAGCAACCGCCATTCAGCCTCGCTGGACTTCATGACAGGTGCTTCGATGGGCCCGGCCCCGTCAATTGGGGAATACCGATCCCCCTCGCCGGCCATCGTGACATCTCCGGCGCCACTGCCCGGGGAATACCGATCACCCTCACCGGCCTTCATGACAACTCCAGCCCCACTGCCCGGGGAGTACCGATCACCCTCCCCGGCCTTCACGACATCTCCAGCCCCACTGCCCGGGGAGTACCGATCACCCTCCCCGGCCTCCGTTACTGCAGCCTCGTTGCGGCGCCAACAAGGTCTTCCTTGTGTTTAAGCGTATCGTGCGTCCTTGGGGTGCCCGTGTCTGCTTCCGGGGATGACACCCGTGTGACCCGCGTGTGTGGTGCGGGTGTGCGTGAACCCGTCAGATGTTCTCGTTAGCCCTGCACAACAATAATGCTGCATCTAGCAGGCCTTCTATTGCTCAATTACAAGAAGCACTCGCACCCATTCGGCCAGCATGACGACAATCTAATTGTGGTTGGAGAGTTGATTTCCCACTTGGGACCCGACTCATATACCATCAAGCTCTGTTTCACAACACCAAATCCAGCAGATAGCTGTGATCGCCTCCACACAATGCGTCAGATTTGCGCACCGGTGCATACCACAGGGCAACCTCCATGAATTGCCAGACGGTGCACGAGAGGGGCTTAGGGGTCCGCAATTTTTTTTGCAATTGTTGTTGCTTTTAAGGCTTTTGTTTTTGTTGATTTCACATCTGAACTTTGGTGGTTACCTGGAATGATTTTTCTTTCAGTGTGGCACCCTTTCAAACGGTCAGCGAAAATTGGATGGCAGCATTCTCCACCTTCATGTTCAATTCCATGGTGATATTGAGGGCTCCTTCCTGCCGTTAACATGCCTGTGGGGCAAGTTGTACAATGCAACGAAACACGTTAGCCACCCCTGCAAAAGTGATGTTCCTTCAGGGTGGAGGAGGGCTGCATGCGCCACCACATTTGTCCGCAGTCTTTCTGCAATTTTCCCCATGTTTTACGAGCACATGGACCCCATACTTACACAAAGTTACCGGTACTATTATCCGACACATGCCTCTATCTGTGCCACAGCAATAAGCGCACCATTCTCCCTTTGTACTGGTACGTTTCGTCCCCTTGACATACATGGGGCAGAATGCGAAGCTGGCATCTACACCAAGCCGCATGCCGTGCTCCGTCTTTGGTCGCACGCATGCACGCATTGACGTTGACATTCACGGTGACTACTACTCCCTCCCACTATCATCCATGAGGGTCCGCGTTCTGCAGCAATGCACCCTCCCAGTATTCAATGGGTTGGTTCATGGGCTTCTACGACTGATGGGCCTCGAAACGATGCCGAATCCCCCCCTCATTGGCTGCTGCCTATGCATGTCCGTCCTTGCGGGGCTGTCCCTGGTTGGTTTGTCGTTGTTAAGGAGAGCCCAAGGCGGTTTGGAGGGTAAAGACAGTACTCTGACGCCCAGTGGTTGAGTCTGATGCCGATTGACTGCACCCTGCCACAAAACGCATTTACGCGCGCACCCACCCACCCACCCCCACGCACGCCCCGGGGTACAGGGCAGTTTTGAACCGTGCCTCCTTCGCTGCTGCCCAGCGCCCTGGGCATCGTCCCTAAAGCAGCAGCATCAAGGGGCCAGTGAGCGCAATCCCCCCCCCCCAAGTGCCCCCAAGACCACCGCGACCCTCTGCCATACAGAGCCGCCACTGCAGGCCCCTCACGTGTCCTCTTCCTCGTCCGGGAAGCACCGCGCTGGCACTGAGTGGGACTACGAATACGAGGAGGCGCTCAAGTACTGCCCACAACGGCAGCATCCCCTCGGAGGGGCCAGCCCCTGGGGGAGTGCATGGCAGAGCACGCCTTCCTACACTTCTGCAGTGCAGGTGTCGTGGCGCCTTCTCCGTGACGTCATTCCCCTGCCGCCAGCGCATGTGGCACACGGCGCCTGCCGGGCGCTGTTTCGCGGGTGTACACGGCCATGGGTCTTGACGCCCCACCCCCTTCTTGGGGGGGGGGGGGGGGGCAATCAGTAGGGAATGGGTGGCCCTCTTTTTGTGGTGTATCAGCGACACGGGAGCATGCAACCGCAACGTGCACTGCACGTGCTCTGGGGGTAAGGCCCCAATACACCACGGGATAGCTAAAATCCCCTCTCTTCATGAGGGCGTGGCCCACATACCACAAGGGGTGCGTAGCCCCGACCCACAGTCTTTTTGTGGTGCGGCCATTCGGTCCAAGTCACACATGTGCCCTAGAGAATGGCTGGTTGGGGGGATGTGTCGCTTGTTCAGGAATCCGCAGCACACACACCCAAGTTTGAGGGGTGGCTGCCTTATCCACCCCTTAGGCTTAGGTGCTACTACCAAGGCCAAGTATCGAGAGCATCGAGAATGCACGGATTGGGCCGCGTTTGAGCAACGCGTTGACACGTCCTCAAGCTTGTGATTGCCAGAGCGTACGCCCTACCCTCGGGGGGATAGGGCTGCCCCTTTTCAGAGCAGTGGGTGCCTCCTTCCCTCCCTCCCCACACACCATGCGGTGGGGTTGGGCCAACAGAGGGTCGGCTTGCTGGAGGTTGTGGAGCAAAAACAGAAACGGGGCGACACAAATCGATCTCCTTTCGCCGATTCTGCTTCATCCCACTCTTTGGATAGTGATCACATTTTGGACGATGGTTTGGTGTCCTCCACTGATGCGGATATTGTTGAGTCAATGACACTTGACACTTGAGGGCATGTCTAGGGTGCCCTTGACGGAACCCTTGGTGGCGCACAAACGCTGTTACCATTTGTCTCCGTTTTGGTGCCCGTGCGTGTACATGGGGTGCATGGGTGGGTGGGTTGATGCCTCTTACCCCTACCCCCCGCATGGCTAGGCCAAGTATTGTGCCCTTCCTACAAAAACGTGGGTGCCCTCCACTAGGGCACCAGCCCAAGCCGGTGCCTAAGCAAAGCTTTGCACAGCTTCCACCAAGGTTGAGGATGTCCTTGCCAATAATGGCTGTGAATCCCCGGGGGGGGGGGGGGGTTCTGCGGAAGGATTGTTCCGTGGGGAAAATTCCGTATTTCAACTTGGTGCAGCATTTTCCCCGCATTTTTTCACTGTTCAGAATGTCCATGGGGCTTACCCCCTCCAATAACAATGGCGCTCTTTGGGTGTTCCTCGGTGTATAACACCTTTTTATGTTGCTTCTTTTTTGGTATCCAGATTGTCTTGGGCGGCCAGGAAGGCCCAAAGACCACACGGGGGCTACTGGCTCCCCAGCCGGGGCAGTCTTCTTTTATTTGGATATAAATCTGATTACCAATTTTAGCTTTTTTTTGTCATGCCCTTCAATATAATTCTGGTCTGTAACCCAAATTCTTCTCTGTTTTTTGACGTTAACCTGTGGTTATGCATTTCCATGCACGCAAAGTCGTAAAGGGTCTACAAGTGAGGTGCTAAGGGCGGTACAGAAAGGCATGTAAGGTGCAAAGTGCTGTAAAGAATGTGGGCCCGCCGTTGAGGCCCAGCCCTGGAAGTTAGCCCTGCAAGACACACAGCGCTATAAAGAATTGGTGTGCGGGCCAATAGTCGATCTCCCAGCCCCGTGGCCCAGAGCCCACTTGGCGATGTATTTGCACTCATCTTTGCACCCCCATGTGGTTTACACGGGCTGTGGGCCCATGCGCCGGGGACCCATGTGCCCCTGGCAGCCCCTGGGGGTGGGGGTAGGAGGCAGAGTACGGGGTACGCGCCTGCCGCTTGGGGAGCGGGCCCAAATCCTGCGCAAGAGTCTAGTCGAGCGCCACCTGGTGGCAGGCACACTGCTATGCGGGGCCCTCTTGGGGCGGTGTCGCTCTCTCCTCCCCCTCGGAGACCCGGTGTGTGCTAGCGTGTTGCCCCGCCTGTTTTTCGCGGCACGCCACAAGGTGATGCTGCAGCTTACGCGCCTGGCGAGACTCGTGGGTCTAGCGCCTGCGGGTGCCTGCCCGCATGCAGCCGCCACTGGGTGACCGCTTTCTCATGGACTACTACTCCCGCCCTCTCGAGGGAGGCCCCCCCCTCCTGCTGTATGCCAAGAGGCTCCCGCGGGCGCCGCCCAAGAGCGTCCCGCTCGCTTCCCCGCAGCGCAGCCGAGCGCGCAGTGGCACTCAGGGCACGCTCTGCTTGGAGTATGGAGCGCCATCGTGCCCCAGGTGCAGAAGGCTGGGTTGGGGCATCAGCCGCTGCTGCCGAGCGGGGCACGAGGGGCACACCGACCCCCCGGTGGGCCCGCGTTCTCTGAGGGTCCCGCCCCGGGTCGCACCGGGCCGCTAGGTGCTCGTTCCCGAGGACCGGCGCGCAGGAGCGGCGGCGCTGTCCTCCTAGCTCGGTCGGGCCCGCCCTGCCTCCCAGGCCCTCCCGGCCTCGGGCCCCCCGGCGTCTCGCCGGTGCATGGCCCCCCCAAAGGACGCTGGGAGCACGCCCCCCCTCGGCCCTGGGGCGTGACGGCTCCAGGCCCCCGAAATGCCCCTAGCTTAACCTCCTGGCTGAGGGGGGGGGGGGTGCGGTGAGTGAGGGGCCACCACATCTAGGAGCGGGGGATGCTGACCCGTTCTCCCCCCGACCAACAGCTGGGGACGACAACTCCGGGCCGGTGCTGGAGGGCGCCGAGGTTTCTGCCGGCCCTACCGGGGCGCCACCTGCGCCGCAGGATTCCCCCACCCCCCCCGCCGGCGGCTGGGCCGCTGCCGTTGCTCCCTGATTTTTTCAGCCGCATTTCGGTGGCCCTCAACAGCCGCGCCGCGGGGGCGATCCCCACCTTGGGGACGCAGGTGGCCCCAGCCGAAGGCCACCAGGTCAATAGCGGACATGCTCCGCGCGCACCCCCCCCCCCCCCCCCCGCGCTGCGGCCGGCGACGTGAGGGAAGACTCCTCTGACCCAGTGGCGGGCACGCCCTCAGCGCCTTCGCCACCCCAGTCCACACTGCCGAAGCGGTGGCAGCACGGCAGGGCAAGCACGGAAGAGACCTAGTCCCCTCTGGCTCGTCCCTGCTGGCTGCCGTGCAGGCACAGGCGGGGGGCTTGTAGGGGAGACCACGGGCGCTTGAACTCGACTCGGCCCACCTCCCCGCCCCTCAGCCTCTGTACATAGGCCAGCGGACGCTAAAAGACGAATGCCCTCTTTATGTGTTTTTCACCCTATTTGGGTGTTGGGGGGGGGTCCCAAGGGGTCTGGAGCACAACCTGCCATTATGCAGTTTTCCAGCCTCAGCAGCTCAGTAATGGTCGTCCCTCACCCCTCTTCGAGGTGCCTTGCCGAAGGCAATAGAATTTTTTTTGTGTCACGGACGACTTTGGTCAACACAGGCAGGTCACACAAGATAGAGGGCACTGCACACCAGTTGTCCTGCATGGTAGCCTTTATGGTACGCCCCCTCCCATTTCCATCCATTCTCCACTGGTGGCCTTTCATACTCCGTTGGAACATGAAGAGTAGGGCTCGGGTGTTGCTCTGCCTCATATCGCCTCTCAGGACCGCCCCCCAAGTCCGTTCGTGCCTCAAGGCCTGGCGCTCAACACCGCCCAACCGTATGTCTGGAGCCCCATGTACAGCCAGTGAGCAGATGGTTCTTGGAGGGCAGCCACCCTTTGCTGCAGGCACGGCAGCGGACTGCCCCTGAACTGCGACAGGAACGAGGGGGGGGTAGACCCCAAGTCACCCACGGATATTGCCTGGGCTGCCTCAGCATGGGCTTTGGCATTTGCGGCTGCCCTCTTTTTTTTGCAACTGCCTCAGCCGCGTGGGTCTGACCATAACCACATTCTGCCAGGCTTCTCAGCAATTCTCAGGCTGTCAAGTCAAGCCGCTTTTCAGGCACCGCGCGCTCGAACACCCTTATTCCTTATGCATTAAGCAGGTGTTTTTCATGCCATCCCTCTTCTCTGTACGGAATACGCTGACAGAGATGGGGGGTGGCGTCGAAGCATTCAGGCTGTATAAATGCCGGCTCAAACATCCATCCTAAATATCTGATTCTCTGCCACACGGTTGTCTTGCCGTGTTTGTGTGTGTGTGGTTTCAGATGGGGAATGGGTGTACCCCAGGATGTGGCAAACCCCACGCACCCCAAGTGCGAACACCGTATGTCGGTGCAAAGGGGAATGTTCGTGCGGCCCCAGCCGTCATTCACACTGCCACACCGAAACAACAGGCGGGGGGCGTGGGGGTAATGAGATGAAAGCCGTGGCTGTTACCCAGCGCTCAGCAACAGGGGTCTAAGCAGGTCTGGGTCTAGAGGACAAAGAAGCACTGCGTCCACATTGTGTGGAATGCATCTCAACCCTTCATAGTTCTTTTTGTATCCACCCCGGCCCTCCTAGAAGTAATATCGCAGACAACACGATGCCCTACTGCAGCTCATACAAAATCCCTGACCCAGGGGGACGGGGGCTCCGGACCTTCCTCCCATACCCTGCCCCCCACTCAAGCCCACCTCTCCTCTCAACTGCTACCGCTTTTCACTGTGAACGCCCTCTGTGCGCCCGGCTGTCACTAATTCCCAATGTGTACCACCCGCTGCTTGCACGGTCCGCAGTGGATCACCGCCGCACCGTTGTAGCTCCAACCCGCTTCGACACCGAGCTCCCCTGCATTCCACAATCGTTTTACGCTTATTTGCCGAGGGTTGCAGCTGAAACCCTCTTGCCCTAGAACACAGCGCACACTCCCTGTGATGCAGTGCAGGCGACGCCGGGTGCATTGTGGGGCCTGGGGTTGAGAGCTGCAAATGGTTGTAGGGGACGGCCTCCGATGACTCCTGATATGTGGTGTGCATGACTTCCTGCGCTTCGCTGCTTTTCTCCCATGGGGTTGCTTTTCTAGAAGGAGGGGGCCACCATCTTATTGGCGCCCCCCTCGTGTTTGCCCTAACCGACACCTTGTCCCCAAGAAACATAAGTTAAACCCACTGGAGTTAACCGCCTTTGCTTTATCTACCCTTGACTGAACCGAATCCAAGGTTTTGGGATTTTGGTTTCGTCCTGAGAATTAATGATATCTGGGTCCTGATGTGCCAATTGGGTATGAGTGGGTGTCCAGTACGTGCTCGGGTGTGCCCCGGGGATGTGGGTGAATACTACATGTCCGGTTGTGCCTGTGGGATATGGTGAATACTATGTGCCCCATTGAAGTAAGGACCCCCAACTGCCGCAGCCGTACATTCTGGCGGCTACCCGTTTCACTTGCATCCGGCATGGCTCACACATAGTGATTGCATTGGGGCACAAGTGCTCCCTTCTTCGAAGGATCCCACATCCTGTGCCGGTGATAGCTGTGCACGGGCACTGGGCCTTGTGCTTTGACCATGTCATTTAGGGAGGCTCTTCCACACAGCCTCGTATTTCCTTCCCGATCAGATAGGTTTTTCAGTGTTCCAGAGCCTCTGCCTCAACCAAGCCTTTTTTTAGTGGCTTGGATACCCTCCCCCAGGGGGGGGGGTGTGCCTGCCTGCCTTTTTTTAATTCTGGGTGCCCTCAGCGGAATCACCCCCCCCCCCCCGGTGGGGGTAGGCCAAGAGTGGGTTGTAATTTTTTTTGGAAAATATTTGTAACCAAAATATTCATTTCGCCCCTGAGCAGTGGGTTGCCACATCTGGTCAGTACCCTAGCGGTACTATGTTACATCTGCAATTCAGGGGTCCTGGGTTCAAATTCAGGGCGTTAGGGTAATTAATGCAACAGGCTGGGCGAGGCTGAGATTTTATGGGGGAAAAGTTTCAAACTGAAATATCTATTCCACCTCTGAGCTTGATGTTGTTAGAGGTGGACAAGGCGGTGAGTGGGTGCCTGCCTCCTTGACTGGACCCCCCCCCCCCCTAGGGTAGGGGTAGGACAAAAGCAGTGCCTGCCCTGAAAAAGTGCCTGCCTCCTCCAAGATTTCAACCCCCCCCCCTCCCCCGGTATCACAAAACAGGCTTGGCCTCAACGCCTTCAAAAGACTACCAAATCCTGCTTGGAGGCATATATTGCCAGCAGATGTTCAGCGCCTGGCTACAGAGCAAGCATGTGCAGCCGCAGCATGCCGCAGCATCCAATTTTTTGAGTTCATGTGTCTGTCTGCCTGCTCCTGCTCTGCTTGCACAGGTGACATTCTGCCTGCCCCATGTCTCCCCGGTTTGTTTTTATTTGTCTTGTCATGAGTCAGTCATCTGCACCAACAACATCCAGTCAACAGTCAACACCAAGCACACCACTTTCCCAATCAGATGGGAAAATTCTGCTGGAGAATGGGAACGTCAACCTGGCACACAAGCACGCAAGGCTGCACTACAGCTCCCACCCATTTGTGTGGAGGCACCACCACAGCCAAAGCCCACGATCATTGTCAACGTCCCACGGCCAGAACCAGCTGAACCTGAGTGCAGCCAAAAAAGACGATTTCCCTACGTTGAGTAGCATTGCTGTTTTCTTTGTCCAACGACAACGCTCTGCTTGCCATGTTGAGCGAACGTTCAGTTTGATTGGCCACATCCAGACAAAGGCCCGTTTGCACATGGGCAACAACACTTTGCGCCATTTGGCTATGATGTATGTCAACAAACCCACTACAGACGATCCGGATGGTGAAAGTGATTAATTCGGCCCCACAGTGTTGTGCATGTTGTCTCTTGTTTGTGAGTTCAATTTCCCACAGAAGCGCAGGTACCCACATGTGCAGGTAGAAGCATGCCGCAGCATGCCGCAGCACAAGAAATTTTTCCGAGGGACCGCACATGCTTGCTACAGAGGCACTAAGGAGGGGAAACATTGGATGACTTTTTGGCTGGTATGCCGGCTCGATTGGCAGATCCCAGTGTGCGGGCTCATAGCGATTCTCAACGACGGGCATGCAATGATACAGATATCCACATGTGTTCCTCTTAAATATGGAAGCGCCCAAAACCGTGAATCCACGACTGTGGATCATGGCTCTGCATTCTTCTCACCTACTTCAATTTACTGAATTTCACGAAACCATGTCAGGTGAGCAAAAAGTTGAGGTAACGTTTTACAGCATACACTGAAGTCAAAGGCATTGCGGTCTTCCTTGATGAAATCTTCTAAAGTTTGATTTCCTCCTTTGTTTCAAAGACACATTGCCCTTTCTCCATCGGTTGTCACTTGTCGATGAATGTTTTTCGGTGCTCCCAGAGGCATCCTGTCTTCTGGGTTTCTGCTGCGAGGTAACCCAAACTTGTACATTCTAGATTTGCAGAGTTTGTCATGCACAGCTCTTCTTGACGTACCCTTAGTGGCTGAATACTCTTTGTATGGTCAATGGGATGAGTAATATGGTGCTGAACGTGAGTGGTATGAGGACATCCAGCCATCGTTACAGCTGTACAAACCCAGCTCCAAATGGCGATGAGCCCAGCTCTACTAAACTTGCTTTATATACCCATTTCCATAACCTACCTGGAACCTGGTCGGCGCCAGGGGTCAGATATGACATTGTTGGACGCATCGTTGAGGATAGCCCAGTACGCTAGCTGCCCCCCCTTCCCACACACACGGTGCCTAAGAAAACCATTGCATGTTGGCTGGTGTTGATGACTGTGACAAGAGCAGGGCTGTAAGCTCACCGACTTTGTGGGTGAGTTTGGTGAGTGGTGAGTTCTCATTTTGCCCGTTTTTCAGTCGGTGAGTGGTGGTGACCTGGTTGTTAACAAGCCCATAGTGGGAAGAGTGTCCCCAAGGCTGGTGACGACCCGAGTGCAACTGCGGTCGATTTGTGACGTGTGCGGCCGTTTTTCATTTCTGCACACCGCTTTCCCCCATTTTTCGCTGTGTTTGACTTGTCAAAACTATGTTTTGCAGGTTGTGGCAAGTTGGAGAGGAATGAGAATGTTGTGAAACAACGTTTTCCCTCATTTTTCACCGTTTTTCACCATTTTTCACCGTTTTCCCCGTTTTCCCCGTTTTTCACGGCCCCTGCGGTGAGTTGGTGAGTGCGGTCGCGGTGAGCTTACAGGCCTGCAACAGGGATGTGTCAGAAGAGAGGAGGGGTGGGAGGGGGTCTGTTACCCAAATGTTTGTAAACCAGAAATGGCTGAAATCAATATGTCCTTTCACAAATTTCATTTTTTCTGACTATGAAATCTGGATGGCGGGGTACCCCCGTCCTCCTATGGTTGTCAGCCATTGTAATACATCACTGGGCTGACCAAGATGGTGAGGTTTGTACTTGACATGATGCTTTAGAAATGGCGTCGTAAATAAACAAAGGTGGAAAAACCACTAATGGCCCAGCGTCAGAAAGTGTTGCATTCATCCCCTGCCTACAACAATAACAACAACAGCAATACCAACAACAACCACAACAACAACAGCAGCAGCAGCAACACATACACATGCGCACGCATGTAAGTGGCCACGCAAGTGGGCACATGGTTCGGCGACAATTGTCAGAGCAGCACATTCCCCTCACACGGGTGCTGCTGGATGATGTCATTGAACGACCTGAAAACTATAGTTTGCACTGGATGGAATGCTTCTTCTGAATGGAATCTGAACAAGTCTGCATTGTCACTGCCAATTTTACCCTTGGGCCCCCTTGGGCAGTTCTGCCCAGGAAAGCTCAAGGTTCACATTCAGACCAACCAGCGTTCGCAGGCCTTTAAAAGAGGAGACTTTCAAAACGGAGGGGGTGGGGATCAATGATCCCCTTGGCTGCCCCCCCCCCCCCCCCAAATGGGCACATTTGACAAGACCTCCAAAGGCAACCCAGGATCATCCTGGGTGTCAGTGGGGGGGGGAGCAGGGGATTGGAAGTGGAAGGGGGCATTTACTTAGGGTGAGGGTACGGCCATCAGGGTGCCTCAATCTCACCACGCACCGCACGCTTTAGTCGACATGCCATTTGCTGACGTAATACACCCTTTTGAGCCCAGTATTGCGCAACCCAAGCCAGCTCAGAATCCAGAAGGGTCACTCGTGGGGGCCTTGCCAGGGCTGGACTTTTTGGTCGTCCACATTTAGGGGTCCTCACCATTAGCCTACAAGGGCGCCATTGCGGCTGGAGCCACGAAGCAACGGATACAGAGTTCGCATATACCTGTGTCATATTGGGAGTGGAGGGGGGGGGGGGCTTTGCTGGAGGCCAAAGCGGGGCTTAACAGAGGAACGGTCACTCATGGTCGGTGGTTGTTCCGTGGTTGGCGGTCGTTGTGTCGTGGTTGGCGGTGGTTGTTCGGTGGTTGGCGATGGTTGTTCGGTGATTGAGGGTGGTTGTACGGTGGTTGGTGGTGGTTTTGGTCGTTGGTGGTGGTTGTTCGATCGTTGGTGGTATTTCTTCGGTGATTGGCAGTGGTTGTTGCGGTGTTGGTGGTGGTTGTTTGGTGGTTGACACGTGTTGGATGTGCTTGTTTGGTGGTTGGCGGTGGTTGTTCGGTGGTTGGTGCTGTTTGTTCGGTGGTTGTTCGGTGCTTAGTAGTGGTTGTTTTGTGGTTGGCGGTTGTTGTGTGATGGTTGGCGGTGTTTGTTTGGTGGTTGGCGATGGTTGTTCGGTGATTGAGGGTGGTTGTTTGGTAGTTGGTAGTGGTTGTTTGGTCCTTGGCGGTGGTTGTTCGATCGTTGATGGTATGTCTTCGGTCATTGGTGGTGATTGTTGCGGTGTTGGTGGTGGTTGCTTTGTGGTTGACATGTTTTCGTGGTGGTTGTTTGGTCGCTGGTGGTGTTTGTTCGGTGGTTGTTCGGTGCTTGCCAATTGCTGTTCGGTGGTTGATGGTGCTTGTTCGGTGGTGGGGGGTGGTTGTTAGGTGGGTGTTCAGTGGTTGAAACTCGTTGGCGAAACTCGTTGGCGGTGGTTGTGCGGTGGTGTGGCTCCCGGTGGTTGTTCGGCGGTTGCCGGTGGTTCTTCAATGATTGGCAGTGGTTATTTGGTGGTTGGTGGTGGTTGTCAGGTGGTTGACATCAGTTGATAGAGTTGTTTAGGGGTTGACAATGGTTTTTTGATGGTTGACGGTGGCTGTTCAGTGGTTGGCGGTGGTTGTTTGGTGGTTGGGGGTCGTTTTTCAATGGTTAGCGGTGCTTGTTGAAGGGTTGGCGGTGGTTTTTCGGTGGTTGTGGGTGGTTGTTCGCTGTTTATTTTGTTGCTGGTTCCATCCTAGGGGCCGCATGGATGGGCCTGATAGAGCAACCTCATAGGGTACCCCCCCCTTGTATAAGCTACGCCCTTGTCCAAGCTACAGTAGGCGTAGGGACCGTAATAATTGTGTACGTAATTTTAATTATGTACGAAATGTAGTGCGGCCACATATGACATGGGTTTGTCGTCACATTTGCCAATTACATGGAGCCATGGACACATGCAACATGCCACATGCAAGGCCAATTCATTCCCAAGAATTTGAAGTTGTCTGAGCCCAAACCAGCCCCTAAGCCTCAGCCAACGGCATCTTCAAGTGGTGAGCATGTGCAATTGTTCCGCATGGTGTATGAGGGTTTCCAAGCCGAACATTTGTAGGCTTTGCATTCTTCATTGCTTGTGCCAACATGGGTGTGAACCTGAAATTTTCATGTTCCCGAGGCTGTCTTGTGTTTGCATACACTTGGAAATGTGGGCAGAGGTCAAGGTGCACACATACCATGCGCGCGCACGTTTCTTTCGGTAGTTGTATGTGTTTCGCGCAAGCTACGCCCTTGTCCAAGCTACAGTGGGCGTAGGGACCATAATAATTCCGTACATTGGCGTAGCTTATACAAGGGGGGGGGGGGGTAATTGTATAGACGTATAGCGTTGGTGTCCTGATAGAGTGACTGCATATAGTCACCGTACAAACGGATTGCACGGGGTTTTTTTTTTGGCTATCAAACACAGCCTTCGAAGTCCTTCAGTATGAGGTATGTGCGCCAGAGGCATGCACAGTGAGGTGGTGTCAACTAGTACTTGAAGCAAGAGAATGCTAGCGGCCAACAACTTTGAGTTGCACCCCCCTCCACCCCGTGGCAGGAGGCCCGCCTCCGCACAACCACACCACGTCTAGCGGATTGTCTAAGTCCATTTCGCCGCAATGATTAATCTTTCCTTTTTTGGCACATGATATATGTTCGGGGTTGGTCGGTGGTTGGGCTGGTCCCATCCTAGGGTCCGTCGTCTGGTTGAACAGATGAACTTGAGGACAAGGGTGAACATGCTTCCGGCTACCCTGTGTTTGCAAACGGACATTATGGTGTGGTACTCATGCACATAAGTCATATCTAGTACCGGCCTAGCGTAGTGAGTGATTTTAAATGTCATGGTTTTCACTATGTGTGCCATCCTGGACTTTCTTGGTGAGGCACGCGATCAGTGTGCGCTCCATGGCATGCTTGTGTGTCTCCCTATCCCACTCATGTGATCTGGAGTTGCCTAGCGCAAGTTGGAGAAGGTTGGTTGGATGTCAGTGTGGCCTCATCAAATGCCTTGGGAATGTTGTGTAGCCAATTGCAAAACTTCAATTGTTGTACGAGCGTCCCTTTCCTCTCTAGCGGTTGTCCAAATTGACAGGCTCCTAGGTCCGCCGGTGCTGCTCAGTGATGGAAGTCACGGTTTCAATTGGCATTGTCTTTTGCTTCGGCGAGCCATGTCGCTATATCCCTGGTCGGTTCGTCAGCCACCCGTTGGACCTTCTTTTTGTTGCGAATGGGCTCCTTTGTTAGCCTAGATACACTGGCAAGGGCCCTGTATTGGTATTTCCCCACTATCTCCTTGGTCAATTTTCTGTCTTAGGGGGGGTCCAAGCTAACTGGGGGCTCATCCTAATGCCTTGAACGCGGCTGGTGCTCTAAAGTTCACTGCCCCTCTTATAAAGTTTCTGGGTGACCAGCACCAACCAAACCACAAACATTTTTCTGTCAGCCCTGTCCAACACTATGCCTTTTCTAAATTCTTGGGGCGCCTTTTTGATGTGCAGCAATGTGGATGCAGCTAGCTATGCTATCGTCCTACCCCCTGGGGGCTGTGCGCGCATCGATGCGGGCCGCAGTGCATCACCTGCAACACGCTGGGACATTGAGTGCACGCTAGCTTGGGTCTTATTTATTGCACGGCGCCTGCCACAGTCTGTGCCTAACAGTGCTCGTTGTCTGGCTCTAGCGCTCAGCTAACCGGCACGGTAGCTGGTATGCCTCCTGGCATATACGCCATGAGGGGCCCTAGAGTAACTTTTGTCATATGACCTGCCTATTATATTGTCCATTTCCCGTTCCCTCTCTGAGCAGCCTCAGGTGGACTGGGGAGTCCACCGGGGCAGGGGGGGCTACAAATGACTGTTGATATGGTTCATAGGACGTAGGTGCAGTGGGGCCACATCGCACTCGCTGTGTCTGCTTCTATTGCGGTGAGAGGCGCCTATGACATGTCACTGAAGAGCTTTTTTCTTTGACTTTTGTTTTGCACCTCTACTTTGTACTGAACAGTACCGGTCGTGCACACACATCTGTATCCCATAGCGGGGTCCAACAAGGACTTGGGAACCAGCAACGTAACCGCTAAGGTCCCGTCCTCTCCAGATGCACGGGCCAACAAAGTCTCATTATGACGGGCCGAGGGACCCCATTATTTTGACCCTTGGTGCCAAAAGGCAGTGCATTCAAGCAGGCAGCTTTGAAACGATGTTCGGTGGCGCATGGGGCAATGCACGCATCTGTGGTCTTTCCTATTCCAAGGGGCGGGCACACCCCCACCAACGTACTTGCCCCGAGAACCATGGGCTACGCGGTCCGCAGCCATTGCTGTAAGGATTTTCAGCTTAGCCGCTGCGCCCCTTCCGTGTCTTTTTGTCTGCGAACGCGCATTAGCCAGGTCTTTGGTGGTGTGGGCATTTTCTGTCCGTGCTATACTACCTTCACTGCCGCGAGATCGGTGCATTGTTGCTGGTGGAGGTCGCCTACCATGTTTGCCAGGAGATGTGAGGCGGTATTGCTACGGATGGCATGGCAATCTGTATGTGAGTCGGCTTGCTCTAGCATCTTAATTATGACCTGGAACCCAATGCATGGAAAGCTTCTTCCTAAGCATGTTGGTGTTTGTATCCTATGCCGCGGAAACCTTGGTCAAGGATGACGCGCTCCTGTGGATGGGGAATGGCCTTGGTTGCTCCTTGATTGTCTAGGGCGATGGAGTCACGGTCCCGGCCAAGTTCCGAAGCTACTATGGGTGCTCACCCTTGTGACCGGTAGACTTGCTGTTCACATAGTCCCCCAAATGCCGCCTGGAAACTACCATTGACGATTCCCTCTCTTGCAAGACCATTCTTCTTGGAGCCATCCGTGTACAATTTTATTTTTTGGTGTCTTTCTGCCACCCATAAGTTCGGCCATCAAGGCCAACAATGTACGTAGGCGGCTTGGCCTACAGAGGTAGCTCAGCCATTGGGTTGGCTGCGGGTGAGGCATTTGCATGAGAAGCCATCCGTGTACAATGTGAAGGTAGCGTCCCTCTCCTAGCTAGGTGCAACTCCACTAGGTGCAACTCACTTTCAAAAGGCTCCAAACTAGCTTCTTGGTTGGTGGAATTGAGTTTTCATCTACTTTCATGCTCGTGAAGTGCTGAATGGTACTTCCACATAAGGCTCGCAAGCACAATGTATCGATTGGTTCCCAAGGCGGATCCTGGCTTTGTGACTCAGTGATTTTCATTCGGACCTTGGTTATTTACATCGGTCCACACAGGCGATTGCTCAGGCACGCTGCTGGTTGCTCAGGCACACTGGTGATTGCCCAGGCACACTGGTGATTGCTCAGGCACACTGGCGATTGCTCAGGCACACTGGTGGTAGACGGAAGCTGATTTCACTTACAAAAGCCCAAGCACAATGTATCGATTGGTTCCCAACGCGGATGCTGGCTTTGTGACTCAGTGATTTTCATTCGGACCTTGGTTGTTTACATCGGTCCACACTGGCGATTGCTCAGGCACACTGCTGGTTGCTCAGGCACACTGGTGATTGCCCAGGCACACTGGTGCTTGGTCTAAATTCACATCTGCCAACAAGCAAAAGCACATGCACACAGAAAACGATAAGTAGCGTCGGTATGCGAGTCTGGGGCGTGATGTCGCATAAGGCAGCCTGTGCCATAGATACTGTCCAGGGTGGGTGGGTGGGCCATCGACATACAAAATATAAAAGACAACTGAGCGGACAATCAGTGCAGACACATATACACTCAATCCTGCACAGACCAAACTTGGGTTTGCTTATGGCAAACCTCATTTTGGTCTAAATTCACATCTGCCAACAAGCAAAAGCACATGCACACAGAAAACGATAAGTAGCGTCGGTATGCGAGTCTGGGGCGCAAACACTCCCCTACACCGACATGATAGCAGGCTGAATCTGCCCTGAAAGAAAAAAAATAGAAATCGGCTGCGCGCCTTGATCGGCCGCGCCGTGCAACACACGCACCCCGCGCAACACACGCCTACGCCGTGACACCCCCCCTTGCAGTCGCACTGCGTCAATTATAGCACTCTTGCCGCTGTAACCGGACGCCGTAACTTCTCATGGCCCCGACAGCCCCCTCACCCGGTTCGGCCAAAGGCTGACCGTTGTGTTTGGTTGCTGCACCGGGTGAGGGCACGTCAGTAGGCAGGGGCACGACGCCCAGGCACACTCAGCCACTCTCGGCCCGCAGCACGCTTGTCGCGTCAGCTACAAAATTCCGGCGCATCACGCATCATACGCACGGGCACCCGCCGCGCGTACCAGTCCTCCGCAATGGCTACCGCAGCGCGGTACAGCCTCTCCCGACCCACAGCACCCTCCCAACACCGCACCCCTGCACCTGGTCTCGCAACCACAGGCGGTGCCTGCAACAACTCAGGTTGCGGCATGCAGAAGTACCAAGCCTCCCACACGACCGGCAGCCACTGCCGGATGAGTTCTAAGGCCGCATCCGGGTCCTGACCCACATAAACTGTCCCATGCTGATTACACGCCAGCCAACCCGTGTACGACAGCCCCAACGCGTGTCCTGCACTACCCGCCAACAGACCCGGACACCAGCCAATCAACACCACCAGCCTGCACCGTGGCAAATGCCACCACTGGTCCGGGACCCATTGCCGCACACCCCGCAGGTCGAACGGCCCTGCGTCCCGGAGGGGCAATATTATATTATACACCGCCTGGAGCATCGCACCCGCCAGGAAGTGCTGCCGCGGCGCTCTCCACGCGTGGGTCGCTTCCGCCCCGTATCTCCATCGCAGCGCCGCACGCACCGCTCCCGGGGCCACCGCCAGCCCAACTCCCGTGAAGCTGACGGAGGCCGCGGGCCGCGAGGCTCCCACGCTGATGAAGTACTCAAACGCCCCCACCAGGAGCGCTGTCAGGTCCAGGGCGCCGGGGAAGAGCATGCAAACCGCGTACAAGACGCACGCGGCGTCCACGATCTTTCCCCAGCGCCGTGCACCGCTCACCGCTGCCGTGAGCTCCCGCGCCCATCCCCGCAGCACCGGCACCAGGTGGGCGCGTGCGATGCCCCGCTGCCGGTCCTCCTCCCAACGCCCCCAATCACGCTGGCGCCTGCGCCGGCCCATATGCGCTGGCGCCGGCGGCGGCAGGGGGTGGAAGCACGGCAGCACCACAGGCCTTGGCATGAGATAAAAAAGAAACTAAGGCACCGCAAACACAACACATGTGAGGTTACCTCACCGCCATTCGCACCGTCTCCCTACCACGCAGACACTCGCATGCTCAGAGCTATCGGGCGCCGTGCTCCCCGCTGCAAGCAGTTAAAAAAGATGGGGTGCCCAGAGGTGCCGTCCCGGTTGTGCTAATGCGCATTTTGGCTGTGGGGAACACTTATACGATAATGATTTATGTCCAAGGTGGCAAGTTAGAAGGAAGTGAAATCAGTGAAAAAGGTTCTGAAAAAGAAGTGGAATCAGTGAAAGCAGTGAAAAAAGATGGGGTGCCAAGAGGTGCCTTCCCGGCTGTGCTAATGCGCAATTTGGCTGTCGGGAACACTTATACAATAATAATTTATGTCCAAGGTGGCAAGTTAGAAGGAAGTGAAATCAGTCAAAAAATTCTTAAAAAGAAGTGAAATCAGTTTTGTGACGAAGGGTCAGCTTAAGGACAACGGTGGCATAAGTGATTTTTGCGCAAAAATCCACGTAGTTTGGTTGAATGCACGACACCAAGGCACATCTAAGCAAGCAAACGAAGTTGAATTGCAATCATTATTTACCCATACCATTCTCAATGCGTTTTTGACCTTTCGGGGAGCACCCTAGTACCCAAACCTCTAGACGGAAGCTGATTTCACTTACAAAAACCGAGCATAAGTGATTTTTGCGCAAAATTCCACGTAGTTTGGTTGAATGCACGACACCAAGGCACATCTAAGCAAGCAAACGAAGTTGAATTGCAATCATTATTTACCCATACCATTCTCAATGCGTTTTTGACCTTTCGGGGAGCACCCTAGTACCCAAACCTCTAGACGGAAGCTTATTTCACTTACCAAAACCAAGCACTGTGATTTTTGCGCAAACGTCCACGTATTTTGGTTGAATGCACGACACCAAGGCACATCTAAGCAAGGAAACGAAGTTCAATTGTTTACCCATAGCATTCTCAATGCGGTTTTGCACTAGTACCCAAACCTCTAGACGAAAGCTGATTTCACTGCTGATTGCACCTTATTATTTTGCATTTGGACGGCTTTAGTAATTAGTGATCTAACAGTATTAGCTATTAAACTAAGTAACTTATTAAACTTATTAAAAAGCTGACGTAAAATCTGTGGAAGCTGCGGAAGCTGCGGGCAGAAGCGGCAGAAGCTGCGGAAGCGGCAGCGCGATCAGTAAAATCAGTTTTGTGACGAAGGGTCAGCTTAAGAACAACGGTGTTAGGAGTATTGCTCCGCCCTGGCCCTTGGTCAGGACGTTTACTAAAACGCTGCTTATACAGCGATGACCGTCCGCGTTAGAGCGTTCCACTGTACCTTAGTGGGCAAGCATGTACCCTCTGGAGAGGGACATCATACACGGTACATTACACTGTTTTTCGAGGGTACCTACAGTGTGTTAAGCTTCTATGAAGTGATGAGAATGTGATAAGCTGGTTTGAGAGATTTTCTGAGGTGATTTCAGGGTAATTTGAGCCTTTGTCCTTGGTCCCACTAGCTTGATCAACTAGTACTCCAGGGGGGAGTAAGAAAAAGTCACTGCCATGTCTTTCTTGGGGTAGTTGATGCACACCAAGCCCCCCCTAGACCTTGAGAAGTTATGAAGACTAACACTTAATCATTTTTATCACTCTTTTTGAGGTTTTGGTACATTTTCCAAACAATTAGGGTTATAATCCTAGCCCCTTCATGGAGTTCACCCCTACCACTCAAGTGAGCGGAAGTATCTTCCTTCATTGAGGTGATACCGAAATAAAAACGGCATTTCATGACTTGGGCCCTGTTGGTTAAGCCTAGTGGTCTCCCAAGCCAGGACCCGTATAGAAAGTTAAAACAGTCTTTCACTGTTGAGTGCTTTGATTGTATTGTTTTGATGATGCCCCTGCTGGCTCCTGCTGCTGCTTGATGTAGTTCGGGTTTTCCAAAGAAATAGGTTTTGATGAAATCAACCCAAATAAGTACCCACAGTTGCAAGGCAAAGGACCACAGGATCAAATCCACAACATGAAGGGCTGCAGTCAAAGGAGGTAGTGATACAACAAAGGAAACTCACAATATCTACAGATTTATGAAATGATAGTTAGAAAATATCCTACAAACATAGAAAAACTGCCCACGTGGGCCTCCTCTCTTTTATAGTGCCATCTAGAGATGTGCACTCTTTGTTTTGGGTCCCATAGGTGCTGAGGTGGCATGGCTTGTGGCGCTGAGGTCGCTGCCATGTCACATGGGATATTCCTACTTAGCTAGGCTGACTGGGAATTGAACCCAGGACCTGTCAAAAAGAGGTGCCCCAGCCCCCTAGGGTGCAGACCACTAGGATAGCTAAGTGGGAGCGCTTGTATACCACAAGAATACCCCAAAGACACACATGCTAAGAGGGAGTTGTTGGAGTACCGCTTCCGTATCTCGGTGTCATGGTGCTGTTGGGGGCGTCTTGTTCATCGTCACTGACATACAGAGGGTAGCTTTGGTGCCTTTGGGAGAAGTGGGCCTCATCCCCATCACAGCTTTCGGGATCATCGAGGTCATGGGATAGTGGTCTTCTGCCTCGGGTGGTGAGGCGTCCTCCCAAGGATACTGCTGTCCACCAAGCAATGGCGGTGTGGCTCTTTTGAGTCTCAGCAAGTTTGCACAGCACATCCGCGGTGGTAGCCTAACCCAAGGTGATTATACACTGGGCATAACTCCATTATATTGCCCGCAGGCCCAAGCCGCCTTCCTTGGGGTGGTGTGCACCGTGCGTATTCATGGTGGAGCCAATGCCAGCGGGAGCAATGATAAAGATTAGAGCCTCCTTGTCCCATGGTTATAGTATCTCTGTCTAAACGTAAAGCAGTGCGTTGCAGGGGTATCTACATGTGAGCGTAGTGTTGACAACAAATGTATGTTCATAGGCATTCAAAGGGAAAGCATGCCGTACCCCACGACGTCATGGAGCATGATGTGTGATGTGGTGGATGTGATCGGCTGTTGCCACACTCTTGCAAGAGTGGGCAAGGATGTGGTCCAAACACTAGAACAACGGTGATCAGAACCTCACAGAGGCATTTCCCCACTTTGCGGGGAGTGAGGCAAGTCCCTTGCCCCAATAGTAAAGCTCAGTTCTATCTTAGGTGAGGCCTGTGGCATTGGCCATCTTTTTGGGCTCGACTGGGGCATGCTCCATGTCGTGGATAGAGATGCCGTCCATGTTTGCGTAAAGGTCCACTACGGGTAGGTGTTTTTCTCTCTCAGATGAGCACATCGTAGGAGAGTATGAATAGGCGTGGTGAGAGGGGGCATCCCTCCTTGACTCCTGTATGAGTCTCCATCCGTATCCATGTTTATGTTCCTATGGGGTACGTGTATGCAACCGTTGCACTGTAATCGGCCATCGTGCGCAAGATGCGCTGGCTTGCACCCTGGGTCTTAAACAAAAAGATCACATGGGCCGCGGGATAGAAGGAAACACTTTGGCCACATCTAGCATCAGCAACGAAGCCTCCCTTCACCTGCAACCGATTGCTGAGTGTCAAGACTAGATGGGCGGTGATCCTCGGCTTCACACCCCCCGTGTTGTTCCTTGGTGAGGCGTGCAATCGTGCGGGCACAAATGTGAGCAAGAACCAATTTCGTGTACAATATGTATACAGTGTTTGCTAGCAGCCAGTGGACAATAGTTTTTTTTGCATTTGCTGGGTTCTACTTTTGCTAATTGGGGGGCGTATTGGTAGGCCTATTGGGGGGCCTCTTGGGGGATCTACAGGAGGGCCTGTTGGGGGGCCTATTAGGGGGCCTATTGGGGTGCCTATTAGGGGCCTATGGGGGGGCCTATAAGGAGGCCTATTAGGGAGCTCATTGGGGGGCCCAAAGTGGTGCCGATTGGGGGCCCTATTGGGGGGGCCTATTAGGAGGCCTATTAGGGGGCTTATTAGAGGGCCTATTAGGGGGCCTATTGGGGGGCCTGTTGGGGGGACTACCGAGGGCCTATTAGGGGGCCTATTAGGGGACCTATAGGGGGACCTATTGGGGGGTCTATTGGGGGGCCTATTGGGGGACCTATTAGGGGTCTATTCGGGGTCCTATCAGGGGGCCTGTTGGGGAGCCTATTGGGGGGCCTATTAGGGGGCCTATTGGGGTCCTATTAGTCCCAGCAGGGGACCTAGTAGGGGGCCTATTAGGTGACTTATTGGGGGGCCCATTGGGGGCCTATTAGGGGTCTATTAGGGGGCCTATTGGGTCAAAATGGGCTCATTTCACTTGCTTGTGCACCCCGAATGGTCCACAATCTCTTTTGGAAAAATGCGTTTTTGACCCATTTTTGACCCATTTTTGGTCCCAAAACGGCCCAATTTCCAGGCTTCTTGGGATCTTCTACTTGCCAAAACATGTCACCATGGGCTCAAAATGGGCCAAAAGCACTTGGATGAGCATCCCAAGTGGTCTTGGAACAAGTTTGGAAGCATTCATTTTTTTCGCCCCGGGGACCCTATTGGACCCACCCACCCTTGGCCCCAACCATGAGCGGCCCGGGCTGCCCTCTAGCTCCACCAAGGGACCAGTGGTACGGGGGCCTAGGCGTCTGGTTGGGTGATTTTGAGGCTTGAAAACCACGAAAACTTGGGGGGACGGGTGGACTAGGTGCCCTCGGAATTCGAATTTGAGCTATGTAGCCCGAGATACGACCCGTTCTTGATTTTGGGGCTGGGCCATTTTTGGCGCTTTTCATGCGCTAATCATGGATTAGGGGGCAACAAAGGGCTCTTTGTCATGGGGAGGTCAAGCTGCACGTGGAGTGTAGCAACCGTTTCCTTCCGTTTGGCCATTTTGAATGGGTTTCACGGCTGTTTTGGGCAAAAAAAGGCTGTTTTGGGGCGGAAAACACGCAATTTTGGGAGGGCACCTCCAGACTTGGCGCTCCCAGCCCGGCGCCACTGGTGACTTATTGGGTCAGAACTTGCAGTTGGCAAGGGCACCACCTGGGCTCTATGGCTAGAGTAGAGTAGAGCCCAAAGCGATGGGAAGGAGTAATGGCCAAAACAGAAAGGAGAAGTGCTTGCTTGTTGTTGCTTGTTGTTGCTGGTTGTTGTTAGCTAGATTTGAGGGGAGAGTGGTGTAGTGATATGGGGGCAGTTATAAATTACTGCGCCCCTCTCCCCTCATATCAATCTAACCAGGAAGCAACACGCAGCACGCCCTGGACCAAATTGCGCATATCATAGGATTTTATACTTTGAGCCATGGACCAACTGTTCCTAATGCCCAACCATCCCAGCCAGCTTCGCACTATGCACCCAACAGGCTGTCTCTGTGCTCCGCGATGCATTCGGCAAGTGGGACTGGGCGTTGGACTCTCTGTCCTGACAGCCATTGGGGTATTTGTGTTTGTCATGTCATCCCCAACAACCCTTTCAACGACTCTGGCCCTGTTTCCCACCACCCGGCAGTCTCATGTGCATTCGGCACACATTCGCGGCCCTTCGCCGGGTGTTGGGCAACGAACTGCAAGGCACCTTCAGAGACCAGCAATCTGGAACATTGAGGCCCCAGCCAGAAAATTGCCCCAACAAGCAAATCTGCAGTCCTTCATTGACCATTCCGGAACGCACGTCCCATGGCCCGGACCGTGGAGCTTTTCTCTGGGCTTGGGATTGCTGTTGCTGCTGAGTGCCCCTGTATTTCTGATGAGGGCTCGATTCTCTGGCACTGTATCCAGACATCGCCCTAGTGGTGTGACAGGGGATTACTACAATGCTGTACCCAGGCCACGCAGCATGCAGCAACGTGCAGCCCACTCAGGTCTGTGCTGTGCTGTTAGGGTGCACCATTTAAACGCCTGGGCTCATGATTTAAATGCCTCGGCTCACCACAGAAATGCCTGGGCTCACCATTTAGACACCTGGGTGGAGTGTCTCCCATTTGTGGTGCATGTTGTAGTTGGGATGGTTTGTCTTGTTATTTGTGATGCATGTGGTCGTGGAGAGGGTTCGTTTTTGCAAGCCACAATGCTGTGCCCCGACATGATGTATGTGAGCCCTCCAACTGCAGCAGCTGAAGGATAGAACGCTGCAGGTCGCACCTTGACACCACATTGGGGGAGCAGCAGCGTGCTGGGCGCGCGCCAGGCATCTTTTTCGGTCACTTTTGATACGGAGCCGTAATCGACGCTTTTTGCATGGCCTCTTTCCAGCCGGGGATATGATGAATGCCCCTTTCCACAGGTTTTTTGTTCCATACCGGTTTTTTTTTTTGCCTTCTCATGCATTTTGGATGTGGAACATTTGAATTGTCACACATATTTTACCCGTTTTCAAGCATTTTTACCCATTTACATCCCTCTTTTCTCCGCAACATTCCCCTGTCACCAATTGCATGCAAATCACACGGGTTTCGGAAGCTACTGGGGTTCTGGGACCCAGTCTTGTGATGTGGGCTTCTTTGGGAGCTCGTTTTGGAAAGGGACAATATGCAGGCTTTCTGCGGAAAGTACGTTCCAAACGTAGGGCCTTCCAAAACACAGCACGCAGTGCCGAGATTCCTCCTTTGGGTACTTGGGGACCCCTGGGGGCCACGTACGCAGGAACACTGCATCGCATGTGCTCCCCTGTGCATTGCGTTGCAGGTCCGGATGGCAGCGTCCTGATTCTGGACGGTTCCATGGGCCTGGACGTCCCTCAGTCCAACGCCAGCCACGTCAAAGCGGTGATTGCCATGCGGCCCTTATCCCACGACCTGGGCCCCCTGTTCCAGCAGTTCGCCGACGGGCGGGATGAGGGTCTTCGCCGGGTGCAGCGCTGCTACGTGTCACAGCCCCCACCTGATGCCACCATGGTCCGGACCTTACACAAGCAGCTAACCGACACCCAACTCCCCTTCCACACCATGCTCACCCCTCTCCCTCATCCTCACCATCACCATCACCCTCACCCTCACCATCACCCTCAGCCTCACCGTCACCCTCGCCGCACCCTCGCTCTCACCCTCACCCTTGCCTGCACCCTCACCCCTCTTTCAATGGGAGGTTTGGGGCAGCAGGATACGGCAAATGTTATGCTGTCGGCAGCCTTGATGTAACGGCTTTTGGCTGCCGCGTACAACATCACCGTGCTACCGCAGCGCAGCGGTTGGCCGACAAGATGCAGTGACTATTTGCAGTCACACGGGAATGCCCGTTGGTGGATATTGTCTAGCAGTCTTCAGCTGTCTCAAGTCTTGTGCAGGCAATGGAACCGATGAGGGGGGCAGAAACGGACGCAGAACCAAAAGGTCGGAGAGTAGAGCAGGGCCATGCGCCGCCAGCCGAGGGCGCAACGGCCCAACAGACCTGCAAAGTACATGACAGAGAATGGTGCGGGGCAGCAAACAGTTGACACGGGGAGGCAGGGAAGCACGCTGGATGTGCAAATCATACCAAAACAGCGCTCGTGTTCCCCCATGTCGACACCCCCATGTCGACAAGCCCTGTTTCGGGGGGGGGGGGGGGGGGCAGGCGTTGCCGCTGCCACAGAGCAGACACCGAGGGGTTCATTGGTCCTAGGACGTGATGGAACCCCCCCAAGGCCAAGTGGTCCTCTGGCCAACAGTCAGTTGGGCGGGAGGGGGGGTACATTGTGTGGGGTCGCCTCCCTCATGAGCAAATTTTGTCGCCCTCGAAGACTGTCCTGCCAGGCCTGCGAACTTTGTCAAAATCACCTCTTTCAGAGGTTGTTAGATCAAGCGCAGCCGCGGGTGCCATATGCCCCTCCCTTCTGGGGCATCATCCGCATCGCACACTCCAATGGGTGGTATTGGATGTCTAGCCCCTTGTAAAATCATCATTTTTGGAGACAAAATGATCCCCCAGTGGATCCTTCCGAATTGGACCCCTCTACCCCCCGTACCCAGGTACCACTCCTGGCAGCAGGGGTGTGTGTGGTATGGTTAAGCATCTTTGGCGCATTGTGGTGACTGTGTGTGTATTTAGACCCCGCTCCTGAACAACTTTTTTCTTGCACATGGACCCCCTAACCAATGGCGGGGGTGTCAGGTCCGAACTCCGGGTACCCGCACTACACCCCACCCCTCCCCACCCCCTATGGGCCCTCGGCGGTTTTGAGGCTGGCATACGTCAGCTGTCAATTTTCCGAAACTTCGACTTTCTTGTCAAATCCCTCCTATGGCCCCTGTGATGGGATTGGGTGTGATTTGGTCAACAGGGGGACTCGAGCACCGTGGGGAACCACATAGTGGCCAGAAGGCCCATGTAGCCTGGGATAGGACCCCTGTAAGAGCCCTGAAATGACCGTGGTTTGGGCTGTGTGGTGCCACCTCTGAAATGTTGCAAATTCAACTTTTTGCGACACCATTCTATCGCCCCCGGGAGGGGTTTGGGTGACCATTTGGTGACAATACGAGTACTCAAGCACCAATGGGGACCCACATAATGGCTGCTAGGTCCATGTAGCCTGGGACATGGGCCCCCGGAATGTCCAGGATTTGCTTTTGGAGGGGGCGTTTGTTGGCACCTGACAATTTTCGAATGGCAGCATATGGAATGCACTCGCAGCGCGCCCTGGAGCATGTGGTGCGCCACAGAGCGGCGCCACAATTTCTCGGGGGTGACCCCAATTTTCCACCTGGCATGTCGGGTTTTCACTTCCGGGGGGGGGGGGGGGGTCAACAGAGCCCCCCAAAGTTGGGAGGGGGGGGTTCGGGAAAAGGGCACAATTGACAGGCACCATTAATCAGTCATTATGAAAATTTTTCCGAGCACTAAAATTGGTCGATTTTTTTTCACCAAATATATAGCAAATGATGACTTTTCTCCCCCCTCGACCCGCTGATTCCGAAAATCCCATTTTCTTTTTTTCCGGATTTTGGGGTCTGGGTCACCTCCAAGGCCTGGGGGTCAGACTCGGTAGGATTTTGGGGGTCCTGGCAATTGAGCCCTTTTTGGGGGAGGGGGGGGTCCGGCCGGAGGGCTCTATCGACCTCCCCCCCCCCCGGAAACGAAAACCCGGCCTCCCCCTCGGGACCAGTCCCCCCCCGCCCCCCCTAGCAGTGCTGGTGCCATTCCTCACCCGCTGTCTCTTGGAGGCAAGCCTTGACTGGCGGTGGCAGCATGCCGGCAGCCGCTCTACTCCCAAGCAACAAAGGGCACACACTTGACACGCATAGCCAGCCTGCTAGTGGACACGAGACTAGCGGCCTTGCTTATGACGACCTGGACCCCTCCTCGGAGCCCCTCCTGCGAGTCTCAGCCAGCGGCCCCACCACACTTCCCGCGCGGCAAGGGCATGGACCGCCTTCGGTTTGCCCATTGCAGCAGCGCACCACAGGCTGCTCCTTGATCCGGCCCCATGTGAAAGATCCTCAGGTGGCCGGACTAACAGGTGCCTTGGCAGGGCCTTTGCGGGGAAGGTGTGCGCTGTGCACCAAGAGGCAGATCGGGCACAACCATGCGCCTGGCGAGCCTCGTAGGATCAGGTGTGGTCCTTTGACCGGGGCGTGCTTTATCTATGGCTCAAGGATGAGTCCTATGTGCCACCTGTGGCCTTTCTGACCAGGCCACATTGCACCACCACCAGGGACTTGGCCCAGTGGCCGGTCGGCCTGGTGGAAGGGTACACGGCCCTGATCCCCAAGGAGGGGCCGCTGGGCCCTCAACATGCGGCCCCTAACAGTGCTATCCATGTTGTACCGGCTCCCGGCAGCGATCCGCCTAGCTGATGCCATCAGGTGGCAGGAGGTATGGGTGCACCTGAGTGCTTTCGCCTTCCGGCTGGCCTGCAGCGCCCTAGACCGGGTGCGAGTCTTGCTGGAGCTGGCGCTGTGCCGCTCAAAACACTTGGGGGCCGCGGGGATGGGCTTCGACTATCTCATCCTCTAGTCATCTTCGCCTTGGTGTTGGCGGTGGGCATGGACCTAGGCACGGACTCAGGCACGTGCCGGGCGCTCCAGGCCATGTATCAGCACCTTCACCGGGTGTTCAAGGTGGCTGGCGCCGTGGGGTCATTGTAGCGTGCCACCACCGGGATCCTCCAGGGCCGCCCTCGTGCGTCATCCTAGTGAAAGTCCCCACGGTGATTCGGAAGTGGGTGGCCGAGTCACTCATGCAACACCCTCATCCCACACCCACACCCTTACCATCACCTTCTTCCCATCTTTCATTCCAGGCACTCCCGCCCCTGCACGCTGCTGCCAACGCTCTTGTTCAAGACTTGCCGCCCGCGCTGGCCCCGGTCGTTGCTGCGGACGCCATTGCGATTGCGCAGTGGGTCGAGGCCCTGACGGGGGTGCCGGACGTCACCCTGAAGCTGGAGATTATGGGCCGGAACAACTGCAAGCGTTGGCATCAAGACTACTACTTGGGCCGGGTCATTGTGACCTACGGTGATGGGGTGCCGGGAACATGGTTCACTGAGGATAGCAATGTCGATTTCTGGCAACTAGAAAATAGGGGGCAGAACAACACCATCGTTCAGGACTTGTCCCGCACGTGCCTGGCCGAGGTCGGGGATATCTGCCTGATTAAGGGTCGGAAGTGGCACGGCCTGCGCCAACATCCAGGGTCCACGATGTTTGGTGCAGTGCATCGCTCACCAGAGGTGCCCTTGTACCCGAATGGACGGCTGCCAAACCGGCTGCTGCTGAAGGTGGATTGTGACATCCAAGAGGACGGCTGCCAAACCGGCTGCTGCTGACGCCGGATTGTAACATCCAGGAGTATTTTTTTTAGGGTTCCAGGGCTGTTGGGTCATAAGAGAGGCCACCCCCCCGCCTCCCCCGTTGCTGAGCAAAGGACTGATGCGGGTCATGGCGCCTGACTGCTGCACCCGTTATAACTACTCCCTAGGGCTGTGCTTAATGGGGTGATGGGGGGGGGGGGAGCGGGGGTCTGGGACCCAAAAGTTTGTGTACCAAAAATGGCCCAACCAGGTTTTCCCAATAGTAAATTTGCTTTTGCCATGATGGTCATTTTGGTCTGGAGGTGGGGGGGTCTAGGGTCCAAAGGGGAGGGGGGGCTGACCCTCCTCCTTGCGGAAAAACAATTAAGCACAGGCCTGCTACTGCCTGAGTCCCTATCCTGCACGTTCCCTCTCCACACCGTCACGGCTACTACACACTGCACCTTGGGCAGAGCCACCCAGTGCCATGGGTGTAGCGAGGCGGCGGAGTGCAGCGGCTGCGGGACCGCACAATGTGCTGCCCTTCACAACGCACTATCGTCCTTTGTCCCCGGAGGCAGTCGGGGGCCCATGGCACTCTGGATTTCGGTCTGCTGGTGCGGGTGGTGCTGACGTGCCAACAGCGGATTGCCCTGCGCCATCCGCACATGAGCGCATTGCACAGGAATTCCAGGACCCTCTGCCCCTTGGCGAAGGCCTCAGAGGGGGGCCCTATTCTGAACCCGATCCGATTCAAAAGTGGCAGACTTGAAGCGTCTGATGTGCCCTTCGCCTCCTGGTCAAAGATCACGGCAGCCCCCCCCCCCCCCAAACCCCACCCCCGCAGGGCCAGCCGCGGCCCGGGATGGTGCTCCTTGGCCGAAATCTTCAGGCCACCCCTTCCTCCAACATGGGGACCCTGAGACTGCGGAAGTTATGTAGCCACTTGGGGAGGGGGGGCGGGCAGCCCACGACTCCATACGGGGGGGCAACCCCCCCCCAAAGCAGGGCCAGACACCATCCCATGGTGTGACCGGACGCCCCCCCCCTCGGGGCATGTGCGACCGACACACACATGTACAGCGGTATCTCCTTCTCGCCTGCGCCTTGGCGAGGTTCGGGGATCGTTAGCAGTCTGGGCGGCTGTGAGACCAGACAACCGGAGGTCGGGACCCTGTCGCGCCAGCGAGGGAAGGTCACACCGGCCATGGGATACCGCCGTTGCTGCGAGGCGAGACCCAACCCAACCCAACCCAACCCCCCTCGGGCCCCTGTGAGGCACGCGCGGCGGGGGCAAAGTGGCGGCCCACACCTGACCCGTTGCAGGCCCCACGATAGTGATGGCCAGCCGGTTATAGGCCTACCGAGCCCGGAGTCCCGTGGTCCCAGACACGGCGCAGGAGCTTTTCACGCTCTCAGGGTCCGAATGCAAGTGATGGCTCTGGCACACAGACATCGCCTGTTCCACGGTCTTGTGCATTCTTGACATGTTTCCGTCGTACCCAGGGCCACGAGGTCGTGCAAATTGGGGGGGGAGGGTCCCAAATGGGGTCCAGTGTTGCGGAGGCATTGGACGGAGTAGAGCGCGGGGCTCTTGGGGCCTGGGGGCGTTTTGCGCGCTGTGCCCGCGCTGTGCGTGCGCTGTGCACAAAGTTTGTACAGGACCATGCCCAACCTGCATAGTAGCACCCGTAACGATGAGCCTTGTTATGCATTTATATGAGTTGCATGCATGCTTTGCCCTCATTTCTACTGCATTGGTATGTGTTGTTGTGCATCCTTTCCTATAGGTTCGTGGTATCTTTTTCGAGATTCGCCCAATACATATCTATTGGCTCTACTGTAAGTGCAGATAGTTCTGATTCGTTCTCCTCATCAGCCGGCAGCACAGAAATCCCATCGCGAAGCAAGAAGTATCGCCCTGTGGCTGTACATAGCCGAAAGGAGGTTGTGGATGTGGATGCCATGTCGAGTTATGCATGTCCTGTACGTATGCTAAGCGAAGGAGTGTACGGCGTTCACACTTCGAGTTAAGGACAAACTTTATTCTTGCCTTTTTTTGGATGTGTCTTTGCTGTGGCTGGGTACACTGGCATCTCTTATGCTGGGGTGGGGTGAAACGTCAGGCTGTCCATCGTTGTGGGGGTGTAGTATGGTTTTTATAGGCAAGAATATTGCCAATTGTAGCAAAGACCCCCAATTTCTTCCTGTCATGTGCGCGCTGTGCGCGCTGTGCCCACGCTGTGCACACACGCCCCCTAGAGGTGGTGACTGATGGGGGTGTGCGGTAGTCCGCCCGGAGCCTGCTGTGCGCGCCGCGCAACCCCTAACCCCCCCACTCCCCCATACATTTCTGCCTCTGCCCAGGGCCTTGTGTTCGTACCATAGTGTCTTCAGCCGTCCGCTTTTTCGGATTTGTAGGGTCCAGTTTTTGTAGTGTCTCTTAGAGGGGGTACTATGCGCGGTGCGTGTATTGGGGTATTTTCATAGACCTATTCACTGTAGTTGACAGTGCAGTGCATATGTTTCTAGGCTTTGAAACGTATCACCGTTACACATACTGCACTGTGTCCCTTTACAGGATCAAGGTATCAATTGTAGCCACGGGCGGTCAACTTCTCGGTTCCGGTACGCGACCCCCTTCCCCCCCCCCCCCCGCCGCCGCATCACTGCCCTCCGGGCCCACTTACCACTTAGGTAGTTGCAGAGGGGGCGTACTGTGCGCTGTGCGCGCGCTGCGCTGCGCCCGCGTTGTGCGCGCATTGTACGAAAAGTAGGCAAATTTGTGGAAGGTCACCCTGGCAGTGGATAATTTGGTTAACATTGTGTGGGCATGCCCGGTCTTTCCCGGTACAGGTACCAATGGTAAGATATTATTGTAGACTACCCCCTTTCGCCACCACGTCTCTGCCAACCTGGAGTCTACCCCCCCCCGCGCCCCCCCTTGTGGCCTTAGGCTCAGTTCTACTTGGGGGGGGGGGGGGGGGCGACTGCGTTCCACAGCGAGGGATGGACCCGTGATTGTAACCGTCCACAGCCCACCAGCAGGTTACAGCAACCATCTGGAAGTTACAACAAGCAGCCCAACAGAGTCCATGGTGCACTATTTGTAGGGGTCCCAAGGGATGACCTTTTCCCACAGGGTGTTCCAATGCATTGCGCGGTGCAGGTACTCCCCTGTGCAGCATTCGCTGTTGTTGCTTGCGGCCTGGTTGGCTCCATGTCCCGGATGAGAAATGAACTGAACGCCAGGACCTCCCAGGTCCCACTGCAGGAAGGGCCTTGGGGTGGCACACACCGCTCGTGTGCAACGCCGGAATGGGTTGTGTGCCCCTGTAAGCCTGCTGGTCCTGGGGCCGACAGCCGCCGTGTCCTGTGCTGTGGTGCACGTCTTGGGGCCGCGCAGGCCTGTGCTGAAAGGGGATTATGTACCCCCCTTCAGGGATGACTGTCACTCCTACCCCAACCGCTTCTGTCCGCCCTCGACTGCCCTCCAACAGCTTTGCAACCGCCCCTACGGCCACTGCACCCGTCTTCCAACCGCCAGTAACTGCTGCTGCTGCTGCTGCTGCTGTTGACCGCGCCCTACAACACTATACACCCACACACAACGTGGGGGGCGGCAAGGCACACAGAACCCCACACTTGGCCCAGGAACCATCCCTGTGACAACTGGGTGCCCAGGTCCTGGCTTCCCGGGTCCCGCAGGTTCAAGCCACTCCCTCACAAGGGATTGGGCAGCCCTGCCCAAGGATAATAGTGCCAGGCCACCCCCTGCCCAATTTTACCCCATTGCTGGGTGCTGGTTGGCCAGCCACCAAGGTCCCAAAGGGTTGACCGGATTGGTCTCCACACCCGGAAGCACCAAGCGGCATATTCACTCACCTTCACCCCCCAAAATGTACCTGGTAACCGTTTCAACATGATGGGGCTGGGCCTAGGGCTCCCCCACCATCACACCCTGTCCTGGCAGTGCTGGGTGACTACACTGCTTGGCCTCAGAGGCGGATATCCTTTACCATTCTCTGCCCCATGTTTGATTCTATCCCCCAAGTTGCTCAGCACCAGGAACGCTGAAGGTACGTGTGAGAGTGCTGGCCCCTCCAGGGGCGCCCCGGTGATGACTAGTGCTTGAAACTGCCCCCATGTGCAGTAGCATGCAGCGGTGGGTTGATCCGCCGCGAGAAAATGTGCCGGACCATGAAGGACAGATGCACTTGCGCTACAATGATCCCAGCTTCAGGGTTGTGGGGAGCCTTGAAAACCTCGTCATTTGCCTGTTTCGATGACCATGGCTCCTCCACCATGTCAGCCCTCCTTAGAAGTAGTGGCACTGGGATAAACCGGTTTCTTTTGCTGGGCCACCGTCGTGAACAATATCTGCTGCTTTGCCTCTTGTTGCAAAAATGCAAAACCGGAATACGGTGGATGGCCGTTCATTACCACTAGTTGCAATGTGGACTATTTGAGCGTTTAGCAGTCTTTTGAGTGCACATGACACCACTAGCTTTGTTCGACTCTTGTATTTCGACCAATGTAAATCGCTTCTAATATGCATGCTATATCTATGTATATATATCTATTTATATATTTATGTTTTATTGATCATTGTTTTTTATGTCCATACTAAATCGCTTCAAATATGCACGCTCTATATATTTATTTGTATACTTATATTGTTTTCATTACTTATTATTCATATGTTAATATTTAGTTTGTTTATATATATATATATATATATATATATATATATATTTATCTTTGCTTCATCTATCGAATACTATTCCCCTTCCATATTCCATATGTTTGCTCTACTACAACTTGGATCGATGCTTTTCGGAAGTTTCATCTAGTTGATCAATTTGTTTGCACTTCAACGGGGTGCAAGAATAACGTAATCAATAGCAGGAACCCCCCTCCCCCCCGACCCTCTATACCCCGTCCCTCCACAACACCCAACAAACGTCAATGCCTACCACCCACTAGAGGGTAGGAAAGAGCCCGGAACCAATTGGTAAAAGTTAGGAAAATGGGCTTGTCACCACCAACACCACCACTGACATTTCATACAAGATAGGACAACTGGTCGAAGCCCCTTTTTGGGGCGTAAGCACTTTCGCTTGACTGGTCGTTCACGCTTTGGTGCAAGTTGCAGAGGATTGCCTGACGGATTGAGGATCAATGAGGGTTTGAAAGGGCCAAACACGGGCAGGATGCATTTCTATTCAGCCATGGTGACAGCTTGGAGAGGAGGTACCGTCTCTAGCTCATTACCAAATAAGCACCAACTAATCCCATCAAAATAATATCGATGAATTAGCAACAAATGTTGGCTAAGTCTTTGCTCAGACACCTCCATCCTGCTTGCAGCCGAAGCACCTGTTGCGGTTGAGAGTCCTCAGAAGTAAATCAGTGAGACATGACATTGGTTTAGCTCCTTTCAAAAAGGTCTAAAAGGGGAAACCCATGGCAAAATCAGCAGGCACCCAAAAGTGCCATGTCAATGTCAACCCAATCACTTGCAGCGATTGACTGCGTCTGTTCATTGACAGCGCCGTACGACAATCGCCAACTGCCAGCGGTGTACAATTAATTATCAACATTTAAACACCAACCGTTAGCAGCAGGGTAACCTTCAGCGTCTTGCGGAAGGGTTCCACAAGGAACTTCAGCCGACAAAGCAGTACCATTTGCACTGGATCTGGACTTTGCGGAGCCTTCTGCAAAAGAATGGAATGGGTGTTCACTGTCAACGATAAGCGACAGGTTGGCATGGAATTGCAACTGAGCAGACACACTCCCTGGAGCGATGGCAGCCCTCGCATCCATTCATACTCCAGCCCTTGGCACTAGCCTCTTCCAATAGGTGGCGCTGCTGGATGAGAACTTTTTTCGCCCGCTGCACCCGCCAATACACATACCGCATGCACTACGTTTTCCTGTGGGTACAACATCCTGTCCATTGCCTTTCGGTAACAGGGTCATTTGCACACAGAGACACACACGGATGTGATCCCATATCCCGCATGAAAAGTCGAAAAGAGGTGAAACCATAGACTCACAAGTTGCTCGCCTATCTGAGTGATTGTGTGCTCTCGTCATTACCACATGCCGTTAGATAGTCAAAGAGGCATGTGTCACAGCCGCCTTTGTGCAAAAAGAGGCACACAAGGGGGCCGCATGCGTAGGTGGCACTAAACCCTTGCCCATCCCCTCTTCTCCAGCTGTGCCCAATGGGACTGCGGATGCTTACAAAAATCCATTGCAGTACATCACTATGCCACACCAAAACAAGTGTCAAGCTTTGTGCCACCTGCTCTGGACCCCTCCGGGGTAACAATCCAAGTAATGGTTCAGTCTTGTGGGGCAGGCACACCACTTGCCTTACTAAGTGGCCACTGCCCATTGCCCCCTTGCAGTGAGGCCATGTAGTGAAGGAGACCCACTACCCACTACCCGCTACCCCCTGTTGTGGCAGTGCACATACGGAGGAGACCTATGTCCGCTGCCCGGTGCAGTCTGAATGATACCCCACACACCAACCTCATACCGGAGCATTTGTAAACCCCATTGCATTGCCCCACAAACTCTTGCAATCTCCCTCCCTCTACAGTGCCGACCACCCTGATGCACAATCCAACTCCCATAAGTCCCATAAGGATAGCTACTTTGACCAAATCGCAATCCTCTAGATGTGCTTCATGCCAGCTGTCTTCATTGGAGTAGTGCATTGCACAAGTTGCTGATGTGGTACCCCATTTGCTATTTGTGCTGCTACTCGTGCAACAAGGCACCGGGGCCATGTGCCTCTCGGCAACAATGACTTCTTTGCTACCCTGCGGTAGATACATGCAGAGCACAAGGGCCCTGAAGCCGATGCCACAAGGTTCTTACTAACATACACCTAATGCAACATAAAACACCATGTGTATGCGGCAAGTGCCCCCTTGGGTCTGTGGCCAGAATGGATAGAACTGTAGCTGATGGCGCCCAAGCAACACCCCATCATCGGCGGTGGTGCCTAGTACTCGTAACAATGAGCCTTTTTTTGTTATGCATTTATATGAGTTGCATGCATGCTTTGCCCTCATTTCTAGTGCATTGGTATGTGTTGTTGTGCATCCCTCTTGTACGACAAATGGTGCTCATGGCGCTGCACAGCCAGTAGGTTTCTATATGTGGGTGTGGGTCCAGGTCGGTTGTCGCGCGCGCAGGCAAACAGTATTTTTGCTGTCACATTTTCAAGACGCAAGCACAAATCAGCTGCACAATGGTTTTTCTCGTGAAAAATTGATCTTGAATCACGCCTTATACCCCCAGAAGCACCCATATTTTTACTCTTGGTCCTACAAGGTCCAGGGGCGTCGTCCCATTTCCATAGCCCCCCCCCCCCCCATACCCTCGCACACCCAACCCATGCTTCCCTTATGTCCACTCCCGCATGTTCCTTCGTCTCGCGTCATGTACAGGGGTTTGCCCTTCCTTGCTTGCCCCTGCCTTTGCGCGAGGTGTGACTACGGGGGCGGAAGCGGCTCCTCTAGGGCAGCACTCGGTAAAAACGGCCTGGCACGCCCCGTGAAGCAAATTGTCACCGCTTCCGTACACATGCCTCCCTTGCGCACCTGCTCAGGGACCGGGCCAGAACATTGATAGCCTAGTACTCTCACATTAATGGCTCTACATTGGTCCAAATGGGCTAAATCGGTAGAAAAGCGAAGGATCAATGGATAGATTGTTTTGCTTCATACACTCCTGATTGCGCACCTATTCGGGTTTGATAGCGTTGATGTGCGCAATGAGGTCACTCGTGCGACTGTGGCACTGCTGGGATGGTGTTGTGGTTGTTGGTGATTGTGTCGCCGCAGCAAGTGATGATGGTGTGATTGTTGACAATGAGTGTGTTGTTGGTGACATCATCTCTGCTGGGTATGGTGTTGCGTTCGCTGTTGGCAATAATGCCGCTGATCACTGGTGATGGTGGCGTCCTTGTTGGTGATGGTGATGTTGGGGGCGATGGCATCACCACGGTGGATGTTGCCTTCATCAATTATGGCGCTGGCAAATGCCTGTGCTGCTAACTGCGGTGTGGTTTTTGAGGCTGGCCCCACTAGTGCCTTTGGCAATGAGGCTATCATTGCCATTGATGGCTGTCGCTGGTGGCAGTGCTGAAGGCCCCAGGACCTATGATTCTTGACGGCTGCACTATTGCAAGGCCTCTAGCTCAAGGACGTTGATGGTGGCTACATCGCAGGGCCGAGGGCCCATGGATATCAATGGTGGCGGCCCTGCTGGGCTCAGGGACACAGATGTCGGTGGTGGTGGTAGTGTTGGCCCTGGGCCTACAAATACTAGTGGAAGTGGTGTCAGAGAGACTGATCCCACAAGAGTAATCTAGATTAATGGAGATAGCTTTGTAGCTAGAGCTCAATGCCAGCGGTGTTGCTTGTTACAAGACCCATGGTTGTCAATGGTGACTGCACTGCATGGCCCCAGCCCCACAGATAGTATTGTTGGAGGCGGTGCTGGTGGTGGAAGTGGTGGAGAATGTGGGCCCGTGAATGACAATGGAGGTGATATTGCAGAGCCTTAGGCTCAACCAGTGAGGAGTAGCACGGACAGTGGCCATGGCGCACAATGTGCCGCTCTCGGCGTCAAGCTACTCTAGGGGGATGTGTGTGCACAGCGCGGGCACAGCGCGCACATGGCAGGAAGAAATTGGGGGTTTTTGCTACAATTGGCAATATCCTTGCCTATACAGACCATACTACACCCCCACAACGTTGGACAGCTTGATGTTTCCTTGTTTAGCTTGTTTACCACGGACAAGGGAGGGAGTGTCGGACCTTCCTTCACGGACGCCCGGGCGAGCTGCTCTCATAGTTGCTGAGTTTCTTTGGCTTGCTCCGCGAGACTCCCCTCGGCAAAAGCATGAGGCTAATGTGCTTCTGAGACTAATTGCATTTCATGCCCGTCCATGGCACTTATTATGAAAAGAAGACAGACAAACTGCCAAAGTATGGAAGTGCAAACAACATTTGAGGCGAGGCTTAACTATTGATTTCTGTGCTGCCGGCTGATGAGGAGGACGAATCAGAAGTATCTATAGTTACAGTAGAGCCACTGGATATGTATTGGGTGAATCTCGAAAAAGATACGGCCCCAGGCCGTGGCTGGGGTCGAATTTCAAGGGAAGGCCGCTCAGCAAACGTCAGTGGGCTTGAGGGCGCTGGGAACGCAGCAGGGTGGCTGCCCGTTGCTCTACCTTCGGCATGCACCACTGAGGATGGTCGGGACAGGGATAACGGTGCTTCCTGCGAAAAGGGAAGTGGGTGCCCAATTTCCGGTGCCATCCGTCCCAAAGAATGCGGAACATTGCAGAGCAAAACATCGAGCTCGCTCGCCACGAGGGATGTACTGGCTCCTCCCCGCAGCATATGCGTGGTGATTAATGTATGCATGCTCACATGTGCACACAGCGCCTCTACGAAGGACGTGGAGCTCTCGACGCTGCTGCACGACGTGGACCAGCGACAGAAGGTCTCAAATCTCAACCAAATGCACGCTTGTTTTGCTGTCGTTTTCCCAAATGTGCCGAAGATCGCTATCAAAGTGCCGGACGACGTCTACGTCTGTGATTTATGTATGAGTTGCACAGTGTCCCTCTCCGCTCCGGGGCCTTCTTTGGTATATCACCCTTTGAAGCTGCTCGCTGCAGTACCCAGTGAAATGAGCTATGTTTTTACCACCACTGTTAGTTAGCTCTCGTGGAGGCGCATGTTACTGTGGTTGGTGGGGAGCGAGAGTGCACCTGATATGCAAGCCAATGCCCAGAGTATGTGGTATGGTACAATGATCAGTGTAATTTACCTCTGGACTGATGGGTGGGGGCAGCAGGAGTCACCCTCTCCCCCACTCGTCCGCGTAGTTCCATTTCTTTCAGAGCAATTCATCTTGGCCTTCCTTGACCAGGCCTCACTTGCTCATCTGGAGCACCACAGCGGCGCAAGATATGCCTTATCTAAGGTGAAGTGGGCAGATGTATCGTACTAATTTGGGATGTGGGTATATCTTGGGCCAGGGACAAGCCGTTTATCGGCTCAGGGGCTCCAACATCAAACCGAGAAGCAAACGGGGCGAGGGCAGACTGTGGACTGGATGAGGGCGGGGCTGCAGTTGGGTGGGTGGGTGGTGCATCCACACACAAACCTCATGTGGGTGTGGCGGACTTCAATGCTCCTTGTGTCCACAGACAAATGGATGCGGTGCAAAAGTGCAGAGCCGGACTCTCTGTTTTCTGACTCCTCGTCCTCCGACGCAGAGGAAGAGAAAAAATTGAAGCTACAATTGGTGAACATTGGTGGAACATTCAGGCATTGGCGACAACGGCCCCCAGGATAAACCAACCATAAAACACATCCCGTTTATGACTCGACAGTTTAGAGCAATGACAGTCATCACGCGTAGCTGGGAAAAAGTAATTGCAGACGCTCAATTGGTGGAGATAATGCAGATTCCCTCAGACAGTAATGCTACCCTGAATCAATGTGTTGATAGAATTAGCCGCCGTGCAACTGAACCACTGTCTGAAACTGGTGCATTGCGAGCTGTTTGGCATATGCAATGGTGAGTCCAACCTTCCTGCATTGTTGCACGTTGGGCACCATGACCCAGAGGTAACAGATACCCCAGTCACATGCACGTGACTTCCCACGCAAAAAGAAAACATACCACAGAGGGCAGGGATGAAACACGCTGCATGCTATGGACAACATGTGACATAGGCATGCATGCAGCCAAGGAAGATTCGGCTCACCAGCCCGTTCCTCTCTCGGAAACGACCCCAATGCCTCCTCCTATGATGGAGACGGGTGCCAGCACGGTGATGGGGTTAAGATCAGGGTTGGGCCAGTCTTCTCTGCTTTCCCGTGCGGAGGTGCCCCCCATCGACTGGTGGCTGCATCCCGGGGCTCTTAGTCTTGGGCTTTGCGTGCCGCGGACGCTGCACCCCGCAGCCGCCCCTCCGTTGTGTGTCGGTAGGCCTCTCAAGTATTGTCATGTGCCCGGCCGCGCCGTTGTGCCATCTAAGTGCCGCGGCGCTTGTGCTGCTGCATGAGTATCTGCCGCTCGAGGACATTGGGAGTGCTGCGTGCCTGTGCAGTGGGTTCGAGGTCTTTCAGAAGGAGAGCTGGCTGTTGTGGAGGCGGCTGTTGGAGAGGGAGGCCCCAGAAGACGCAAAGCGTTTGGTCCAGAAGGCCCAAGACAAGCAGACGCCCGCGGTGTGGAGGGGTGCTCTGAAGGGGCACCTGAAAGGGCGGTCGCAGGCGCGCAGGAAGTATGGCAGCGCCGCGCTGCAGGAGGCATTGAGGCGACTGGCCGCCGCCCACGTGGACGCGCCGCTCCATTTGGCTGGGGGCGCAGGCCCGCCTTCCGGGGAGAAGGGCGGAGGACTTGAGCGGGGGCCGCGCCCCGGACCGTTGCTGCCGCCGGCCGCCGCGTGCGCCGCGCGGCTGGAGGCCGCCTGGTCAGAGGGCGGCAGGGAGGCCCCGGAGGTGCTGGTGCGCAGCGACGCGCGGCGGCTGCTGCGGGACGGGGTGCGGTGGCACGGCAAGTGGGACGCGCCGCGGAGTGTACCGGATTTGCTCGCCGTCGCCTGTGCCCCGCCCGCCGCAGTGGACAGCATCCTCGAGGCCGCGGGGGGGGGCTTCTCCCGGTCGGCAGTCGTGTCGGGTCTGTTTGAGGCCCTGCGCTGCCACCGCCACCACCTCCTGAGGCGGCTGCTGGAGGCGGTCGGGGGGCTGCCGGCCGATCCGCGGCTCATGGCCATCGCATGCTACGCCAAGAACGCCCCGGGGCTGCAGGTGTTGCTGGACCGGAATGCGGACCCCAACGCGCCGTGCCCCCGCAACTGCCTGGCCTTTCCGCTGGACGCCGTTGCCGCTCGTATGGCCGTGCCTGGCGAGACCCACCCGAGGCCGTTGTCGTTGGCGGTGGCCGGGCGCTCCTGGCTCCCCGCGGTACACTGGGCGCAGGCCCCGCGCCTCGTCTCGCAGTTGCTTGCGGCGGGCGCCTCCGTCGCAGATGGGGCGGCGCTCCGTTCTCTGCTGGGTCAAGGGGGGGGCGCGGCCAACGCCGTGTCCAGCCGGCCGTGGTTGGACGCTTTTGCCGCGATCGCGCAGGCGGGTGGCTGTCCCCCCACGGAGCCGTGGCTGCACATCGCAGCGGAGCCCGACCACGTCGAGGCGCTGCTGGGCTCGGGCCGGCTGCCGGCGGACGCAGCCACGCGACGCGATGCCGACGGGGCGTCTGCGGCGGCTCTCCTTGCGCTGCGCGCGCTCGCGAGCGGCGACCCCCGGTGGCGGGCGGTGCTGTCGCGGCTGCTGGCAGGGCCGGGCGGGGAAGCCGCGGTGACGGAGGTCATAGACGTGGCGCGTATGCAGTGCAGTCTGCCATGGTTACCGCTCGATGAGGTCTGGCCGTGCCCAGTGCTTGGCGCCGCGCTGCAGTGGGGGGACGGGGCCTTGATTCGCCGGTGTTTGACGCAGGCAGCGCTCGACGCGTACACCGCATGGAAGTGTCGCGTGATGGACGCGGGTCTTGGGTGGACCGCGTTGGAGCATTCTTCGCTGGTGTACCGCATCGCCCGAAGTGGTGCAGCTGTGCTGGAGGCCGCACTGCGGGAAGGCCTGCGCTTCTCCCGGGCCGACACGCTGCGATGCCACGACGGGACAGAGACGAGGCTGGGCCCCGTGGCCTCGCTGGCGCTAGCCGCGGCCGAGGCTGAGGACCCGGACGAGCCAGCAGCCTTCGGGAGACTGGCCGTGTTGATGCTGGAGTGCGGGATGGACGACCCCGATGCCTTGGTTTGCCAGAATGGAGTGCCTGGGGGCTTTGGGGCGCTGGAGGCACTGGCGGCTCCAGCAGGGTACCTGAACGGTTTGACAGAATCGTGGCTGGGGCCAGTTCGGGGATGGCTGGTAGGACGACGTTGTGGACAGCATCAGCAGTGGGTTGAGGACCGCACAGGGGGGGCCGATCCCCTCTGAGTAGGTCAAGACTCACCCTCCCCCCCGTCTCCCGGCCCTGAATAGTGGCTGACAATGTTGTCCCTAGCGATGGATATTTTTGGGGTCAATGCTGGATTTACGATGGATTTCAAATTTTTCACGACGGATTTACGATGGACACGACTCTTTCAGAAATACCCCTGCCCCACACTGCAGCCTTGTTGCTGTCAAGTTCGTGCCCACAACTGTTTGCACGCTGTCGGTATCTTGCAGTTTTGCCTCGGTTCCCCTTCAGTTCCCGCCCCCAAAGTTGACGCCGTAGGGCCTCTCTCCCTGCTCAGTTGTTTTGGCTCCTCATCAATAGACCCCCCCCCCCAGGGATGGATACCTGGGGAATGGATAAATCCTAGTCTGCTCTCACCCACAACACCCCCCCATAAACCACACACATCCCAGCATGTGACGCTCACGCCCACAGTCCCCAAAGTACTAACATTCGACCAAATAGACGCACCTACGATCCTTTTCTTCTCAACTACAATGCGAATCCTAATTATTTGCGAAAAGAATTAATTCCCGGCACAAGGTGTTGTTTTACCACAGAAAAAAAGATGCAAAAAAAATATTCGGCTTCCTGCCTCCGCAAAACCGGGTTCCGCAAAATAAAATTGCAAAGGAAACTTTTTTGCCCTGGGATGACGCATGTAGTTCATAAATACACGACAGTCGACATACAATGCAGTGTGGATCGCGATAAGATTTTATTTCTGTTTTTTTTGTTGTTATCTGTTTTGTGTTCTGTCTGAGTTTTCTTTCTCGTGATGTGAAACTTCCGATACACACCACGGCTGTTCTCGGATTTGGTCGAGAACGGGGCTGGGTGTATCCGTGATGATCTACGGCGGTTTGGGGTGAGTGTCATACGTCTTTACGACGAAGATTCGGATAAGATGGAGGGGTATGAGCGGTCTTTGTGCGAGGCGGCCCTTTCCATACGCCCGGATGACTGCACTCCACACGGTAGCCGCGGAATGGGTGGGATCACGAAGCACTATGGGCTAGCAAGTAGTCGGGCCGTCGCACTCATTCGTCTGGACGAAAGGGCCAAGGCGGTGTTCTCTGCGCTATACGAAACCGATCCAAGTGATCTGATGTGCTCGTGGGATGCAGTCGCGATTACCGGTATGGACGCGCTCCGAAAGCGACCATTGTCGCATCGGATCTGTTTTTTGCCCCACTGCTTGTTGCCCCCCCTCCCCCTCTGTGTTTCTATTATGCCTCCCCCTCCCCTCTCTCTTTCTCTTTCTCTATTCTGTTCCTCTGAGCGAGTGGGCTGCGGGGGGCGCGCTCTGATCTGACCACGTCCCCACCTTATTCAATACCCCCCACACCATGTTGCAGCCGGGTGAAGGGCCCACACACTGCTGCTACGGTGCCCCTGCACCGGGTGTGCCGGTCTGGAACCCCGCTGCCTTCCATTTTTCCTGGTGCGTAACCCCTTTTCTTTCGGGGTCATGGTTAATGAAGAGTATGCGCCCCCCTTTCCGTGTACCATGCCCATGCCCCAATTGCACGAACCACAATGCCCCAAGCGCAAAATAAACCGCAAAATAAAATTTTTTTGACTCAGTGTGCCAAAAATGACTCCGCAAAACTGTTGCTTATGATGGATTTGCAATGTATTTGAACATCTTGAAGAGGATTTACAACGGATTATCCGTCGCTAGGGACAACATTGGTGGCTGTGCTAAACAGGGGAAGTCTAGAAATCATTGAAAAAGCATTAGCAAAACTCTCAAAATTTCGAGTCAATTGCATTTGAAGAATGAGTCAAAACCGAGACCATACGTCCTCATGTGCTGCCGTGGGCCCTATTGGGGGGAGGGCAGTGATCTATTAGAACGGCCGTACACTGTCGGAGGAGGGGGTACCCCTCCCCCCCCATCCCCTTCCAATATTTGAGGCTAACAGCCAACAACACCGCTTTGGCGCCTTCGGTGCCAAGAGGCTTTAAGCTTCCAAATTTTCGGCCCGCCTTTGGCGGACCCATGGGGGGTCACAGCCAACCCCCCCCCCTTCTAATGCATCCTTGGGGGGGGGGGGGGGGGGCAACACATGAGTGCTGCTAGAGCTCGTATCGCCAGCTGTGGGGGCAGTGGGTGGGCAGGTCTGCCTGAGAGGGGACGTTGTGCCCAATGGGTGTGTTAGGCTATTCCAAGTTGGGGGGCCGGCCCGATACGGTGGGTTGGTGGATTGGCCTTTTGGTGGGCGGAGGTGGGTCAGCCTGAGGTGGTCCGTAGGCCTGGTCATGTTGACCCACCTCATCAGTACCCAAAGTACTCCCCTCCCATGTCACTAGCGTATTGCGCACCCCCGCCCCCCTGCAGGCCCCTCGAGCCAAATAGTGCGGCTATTCGAAGGCCCCCGGCCCACATTGAGTGTCAGTGCAAAGGTAATGTGCAAAGAAACAAAAATCAAAAACTGTGCATGATGCATGTTGTTTAGTTGTACATAGACATACATTTGTTGTTGTACATACCTCCGCCCCCACCCCCCACCCCTCGCCCCCCGCCCCCCGCCCTTGCAATCTCCCGCGTTAGCGCGTGACGGTCTCCCGGTTGTGGGGGGGCGGAGACGGTCGCCAACTGAGGGTCTCTCTGAGGTGGGGGGAGGATTGCAAGGGTGTTTCAAGGCAAACTGTGGTACCCTGCACTGATGCAAGCAAAGAAAACAAATGTGAAGCGACTTTTGAGTTGATGTGGTGCCAATGTGATTCATCCCACACAAATGTTGTTGGGGATCTAAAGGAGCGGTAAAGAACTAGGGTCTCAAATAGCAACACAACACACCCATACAACGCCTTTGGAGACAGATTATCACAGAATGCATCTGATTGATTTGAAGTAATGGGAAAGCAATGCAATGTGTAAAGCAGTTTGGCAACACAAACCAGCGCAACAGATATTAAGTAGAAGAATATGGAAGTGACATTCTCACGGGGGGGGGGGGGGGGATTGCAAGGGGTGGGAGATTGCAGGGGGGGGGGTGAATTCTGATTGTGAATCCGCCTTGTTGGTTGAGGGCCGCACCATGGTTGTCTGCAATTGATTTTGGTAGTTGCGACGAAGTTGGACACGTATCTACGCGGTAGTCCTGCTTTTCGGTAGAACTAGTACCTTATGCAAGCTGCCAACGGTCACTCAATGGCGCACAATGGGTTTTCAGGTTTTCAATGTGTGCCGCCTTGAGTCACAAGACTCATGCAAGCACCGTTACTTTTGGGTGGTTGACCTCACGAGTGACACCACTGGCCACTAGGGGGATCCTTGGGGAACTAGATTTGTTTTTCGTGAAGGACTGCCCTTGGGGACCGCCCCAACCGCCACCAACCACCAATCACCAACCACCAACCGCCGCCAACCACCACCAACCACCACCAACTGCCATTCGGCAACCGCCAACCGCCAATCGCCACCAACCACTGACCTCCAATCGCCACCAACCATGGTTGAACGTATGAGCATCACGCGGTTTTTTTGCATGCAAAATTGCTGTTTAGGAACACGTTTTAACTTTCTTAAGGGTCAATGGCCAATGGTTGCTCAAGCGCGTGGCAGGACCGCTACGAGTGCGAAGGCATCGGCCGCCGCAAGCCACTCCGCTGCCGCCGGCCCGGCATACGGGTACATCCGCAGGTCAAGCGGCCCGTCCTTCCGGGCCTTGACCGAGAACCCGCGCGCCAGCTCGTCGAGCTGCGGTGAGCTGACGCCGAGGTTGAGCACCACCCCAAACGCTGGTTGCACTTTGCGGTGGGACTGGGTAGAACCGGTCCCACTTTGGGATGGGACCGGGTGGGGCCGGTCCCACTTTGGGGTGGGACCGGGTGGGAACGGTCCCACTTTGGGGTGGAACCGGGTGGGACCACTCCCACTTTGGGCTGGGACCGGGTGGGACCGCTCTCACCTTGGGGTGGGACCGGGTGGGACCAGTCCCACTTTGGGGAGAGAGCACGTGGGACGGGTCGCACTTTGGGGTGGGACCGGGTGGGACCGCTCGCACTTTGGGGTGGGACCAGGTGGGACCACTCCCACTTTCGGGTGGGGCCGGGTTGGACCGCTCTCACCTTGGGGTGGGACCGGGTGGGACCACTCCCACTTTGGGGAGAGAGCAGGTGGGACAGGTCGCACTTTGGGATGGGACGGGGTGGGACCGGTCGCACTTTGGGATGGGACCAGGTGGGACTGGTCGCACTTTCGAATGGGACCGGGTTGGACCGGTCCCATTTTTCAGTGGGACCCGGTGGGACCAGTCCCACTTGGCGGTGGAACCGGGTGGGACCGCTCGCACTTTGGGGTGAGATCGGGTGGGACCGGTCGCACTTTGTGTTGGGACCGGTCGCACTTTGGGGTGGGACCGGGTGGGACCGGTCCCACTTTGGGGTTGGACCGGTTGGGACCGGTCCCACTTTGCAGTGGTATCGGGTGGGACCGGTCGCACTTTGGGGTGGGACCGGGTACTTTGGGGTGGGACTGGGTGGGGCCGGTCCCACTTTGGGGTGGGACGGGGTGGGACCATTCGCACTTTGCGGTGGGACCAGGCGGGACCGCTCCCACTTTGGGGTGGGAGTGGGTCGGACCGGTCGCACTTTGGGGTGGGACCGGGTGGGACCAATCCCACTTTGGGGTGGGAGCGGGTGGGACCAGTCCCACTTTGGGGTGGGACCGGGTGGAAACGGTGTCACTTTGGGGTGGGACCGGGTGGGGCCGGTCGCACTTTGGAGTGGGACCGGGTGGAAACGGTCCCACTTGGGGGTTGGACCGGGTGGGGCCGGTCGCACTTTGGGGTGGGACCGGGTGGGACCAGTCCCACTTTGGGGTGGGGCCGGGTGGGACCGCTCTCACCTTGGGGTGGGACCGGGTGGGACTAGTCCCACTTTGCGGTGGAACCGGGTGGGACCGCTCGCACTTTGGGGTGAGATCGGGTGGGACCGGTCGCACTTTGTGTTGGGACTGGTCGCAGTATGGGGTGGGACCAGGTGGGACCGCTCGCAGTATGGGGTGGGACCGGGTGGGACCGGTCGCACTTTGGGTGGGACCGGGTACTTTGGGGTGGGATTGGGTTGGGCCGGTCGCACTTTGGGGTGGGACCGGGTGGGACCGGTCGCACTTTGGGGTGGGACCGGGTACTTTAGGGTGGGACTGGGTGGGGCCGGTCCCACTTTGGGGTGGGACCGGACGGGACCGGTCCCACTTTGGGGTTGGACCGGTTGTGACCGGTCCCATTTTTGACTGGGAACCGGTGGGACCAGTCCCACTTTGCGGTGGAACCGGGTGGGACCGCTCGCACTTTGGGGTGAGATTGGGTGGGACCGGTCGCACTTTGTGTTGGGACCGGTCGCACTTCGGGGTGGGACCGGGTGGGATTGGTCGCACTTTGCGGTGGTACCGGGTGGGACCGGTCGCACTTTGGGGTGGGACCGGGTACTTTAGGGTGGGACTGGGTGGGGCGGGTCCCACGTTGGGGTGGGACCGGGTGGGGCCGGTCCCACTTTGGGGTTGGACCGGTTGTGACCGGTCCCATTTTTGACTGGGACCCGGTGGGACCAGTCCCACTTTGCGGTGGAACCGGGTGGGACCGCTCGCACTTTGGGGTGAGATTGGGTGGGACCGGTCGCACTTTGTGTTGGGACCGGTCGCACTTTGGGGTGGGACCGGTTGGGATTGGTCGCACTTTGCGGTGGTACCGGGTGGGACTAGCACTTTGGGGTGGGACCGGGTACTTTAGGGTGGGACTGGGTGGGGCGGGTCCCACGTTGGGGTGGGACCGGGTGGGGCCGGTCCCACTTTGGGGTTGGACCGGGTGGGAACGGTCCCACTTTGGCGTGGGACCGTGTGGGGCCGGTCCCACTTTGGGGTGGGACCGGGTGGGACCGGTCGCACTTTGGGGTGGGACCGGGTGGGACCAATCCCACTTTGGGGTGGGACCGGGTGGGACCAGTCCCACTTTGGCCCGGGACCAGGTGGGACCGGTCGCACTTTGTGTTGGGACCGGTCGCAGTTTGGGCCGGGACCGGGTGGGACCGGTCGCACTTTGTGGTGGGACCGGGTGGGACCGGTCGCACTTTGGGGTGGGACCGGGTACTTTGGGGTGGGACTGGGTGGGACCGCTGCACTTTGGGGTGGGACCGGGTGGGACCGGTCCCACTTTGGGGTTGGACCGGTTGTGACCGGTCCCACTTTGCAGTGGTATCGGGTGGGACCGGTCGCACTTTGTGTTGGGACCGGTCGCAGTTTGGGCCGGGACCGGGTGGGACCGGTCGCACTTTGTGGTGGGACCGGGTGGGACCGGTCGCACTTTGGGGTGGGACCGGGTACTTTGGGGTGGGACTGGGTGGGACCGCTGCACTTTGGGGTGGGACCGGGTGGGACCGGTCCCACTTTGGGGTTGGACCGGTTCGGACCGGTCCCACTTTGCAGTGGTATCGGGTGGGACCGGTCGCACTTTGGGGTGGGACCGGGTACTTTGGGGTGGGACTGGGTGGGGCCGGTCCCACTTTGGGGTGGGACGGGGTGGGACCATTCGCACTTTGGGGTGGGACTAGGCGGGACCGCTCCCACTTTGGGGTGGGAGTGGGTCGGACCGGTCGCACTTTGGGGTGGGACCGGGTGGGACCAATCCCACTTTGGGGTGGGACCGGGTGGGACCAGTCCCACTTTGGGGTGGGACAGGGTGGAAACGGTGCCACTTTGGGGTGGGACCGGGTGGGGCCGGTCGCACTATGGACTGGGACCGGGTGGAAACGGTCCCACTTGGGGGTTGGACCGGGTGGGGCCGGTCGCACTTTGGGGTGGGACCGGGTGGGACCAGTCCCACTTTGGGGTGGGGCCGGGTGGGACCGCTCTCACCTTGGGGTGGGACCGGGTGGGACTAGTCCCACTTTGCGGTGGAACCGGGTGGGACCGCTCGCACTTTGGGGTGAGATCGGGTGGGACCGGTCGCACTTTGTGTTGGGACTGGTCGCAGTATGGGGTGGGACCGGGTGGGACCGCTCGCAGTATGGGGTGGGACCGGGTGGGACCGGTCGCACTTTGGGTGGGACCGGGTACTTTGGGGTGGGATTGGGTGGGGCCGGTCGCACTTTGGGGTGGGACCGGGTGGGACCGGTCGCACTTTGGGGTGGGACCGGGTACTTTAGGGTGGGACTGGGTGGGGCCGGTCCCACTTTGGGGTTGGACCGGTTGTGACCGGTCCCATTCTTGACTGGGAACCGGTGGGACCAGTCCCACTTTGCGGTGGAACCGGGTGGGACCGCTCGCACTTTGGGGTGAGATTGGGTGGGACCGGTCGCACTTTGTGTTGGGACCGGTCGCACTTCGGGGTGGGACCGGGTGGGATTGGTCGCACTTTGCGGTGGTAGCGGGTGGGACCGGTCGCACTTTGGGGTGGGACCGGGTACTTTAGGGTGGGACTGGGTGGGGCGGGTCCCACGTTGGGGTGGGACCGGGTGGGGCCGGTCCCACTTTGGGGTTGGACCGGTTGTGACCGGTCCCATTTTTGACTGGGACCCGGTGGGACCAGTCCCACTTTGCGGTGGAACCGGGTGGGACCGCTCGCACTTTGGGGTGAGATTGGGTGGGACCGGTCGCACTTTGTGTTGGGACCGGTCGCACTTTGGGGTGGGACCGGTTGGGATTGGTCGCACTTTGCGGTGGTACCGGGTGGGACTAGCACTTTGGGGTGGGACCGGGTACTTTAGGGTGGGACTGGGTGGGGCGGGTCCCACGTTGGGGTGGGACCGGGTGGGGCCGGTCCCACTTTGGGGTGGGACCGGGTGGGAACGGTCCCACTTTGGCGTGGGACCGTGTGGGGCCGGTCCCACTTTGGGGTGGGACCGGGTGGGACCGGTCGCACTTTGGGGTGGGACCGGTTGGGATTGGTCGCACTTTGCGGTGGTACCGGGTGGGACTAGCACTTTGGGGTGGGACCGGGTACTTTAGGGTGGGACTGGGTGGGGCGGGTCCCACGTTGGGGTGGGACCGGGTGGGGCCGGTCCCACTTTGGGGTTGGACCGGGTGGGAACGGTCCCACTTTGGCGTGGGACCGTGTGGGGCCGGTCCCACTTTGGGGTGGGACCGGGTGGGACCGGTCGCACTTTGGGGTGGGACCGGGTGGGACCAATCCCACTTTGGGGTGGGACCGGGTGGGACCAGTCCCACTTTGGCCCGGGACCAGGTGGGACCGGTCGCACTTTGTGTTGGGACCGGTCGCAGTTTGGGCCGGGACCGGGTGGGACCGGTCGCACTTTGTGGTGGGACCGGGTGGGACCGGTCGCACTTTGCGGTGGGACCGGGTACTTTGGGGTGGGACTGGGTGGGACCGCTGCACTTTGGGGTGGGACCGGGTGGGACCGGTCCCACTTTGGGGTTGGACCGGTTGTGACCGGTCCCACTTTGCAGTGGTATCGGGTGGGACCGGTCGCACTTTGTGTTGGGACCGGTCGCAGTTTGGGCCGGGACCGGGTGGGACCGGTCGCACTTTGTGGTGGGACCGGGTGGGACCGGTCGCACTTTGGGGTGGGACCGGGTACTTTGGGGTGGGACTGGGTGGGACCGCTGCACTTTGGGGTGGGACCGGGTGGGACCGGTCCCACTTTGGGGTTGGACCGGTTGGGACCGGTCCCACTTTGCAGTGGTATCGGGTGGGACCGGTCGCACTTTGGGGTGGGACCGGGTACTTTGGGGTGGGACTGGGTGGGGCCGGTCCCACTTTGGGGTGGGACGGGGTGGGACCATTCGCACTTTGGGGTGGGACTAGGCGGGACCGCTCCCACTTTGGGGTGGGAGTGGGTCGGACCGGTCGCACTTTGGGGTGGGACCGGGTGGGACCAATCCCACTTTGGGGTGGGACCGGGTGGGACCAGTCCCACTTTGGGGTGGGACCGGGTGGAAACGGTGCCACTTTGGGGTGGGACCGGGTGGGGCCGGTCGCACTATGGAGTGGGACCGGGTGGAAACGGTCCCACTTGGGGGTTGGACCGGGTGGGGCCGGTCGCACTTTGGGGTGGGACCGGGTGGGACCAGTCCCACTTTGGGGTGGGGCCGGGTGGGACCGCTCTCACCTTGGGGTGGGACCGGGTGGGACTAGTCCCACTTTGCGGTGGAACCGGGTGGGACCGCTCGCACTTTGGGGTGAGATCGGGTGGGACCGGTCGCACTTTGTGTTGGGACTGGTCGCAGTATGGGGTGGGACCGGGTGGGACCGCTCGCAGTATGGGGTGGGACCGGGTGGGACCGGTCGCACTTTGGGTGGGACCGGGTACTTTGGGGTGGGATTGGGTGGGGCCGGTCGCACTTTGGGGTGGGACCGGGTGGGACCGGTCGCACTTTGGGGTGGGACCGGGTACTTTAGGGTGGGACTGGGTGGGGCCGGTCCCACTTTGGGGTTGGACCGGTTGTGACCGGTCCCATTCTTGACTGGGAACCGGTGGGACCAGTCCCACTTTGCGGTGGAACCGGGTGGGACCGCTCGCACTTTGGGGTGAGATTGGGTGGGACCGGTCGCACTTTGTGTTGGGACCGGTCGCACTTCGGGGTGGGACCGGGTGGGATTGGTCGCACTTTGCGGTGGTACCGGGTGGGACCGGTCGCACTTTGGGGTGGGACCGGGTACTTTAGGGTGGGACTGGGTGGGGCGGGTCCCACGTTGGGGTGGGACCGGGTGGGGCCGGTCCCACTTTGGGGTTGGACCGGTTGTGACCGGTCCCATTTTTGACTGGGACCCGGTGGGACCAGTCCCACTTTGCGGTGGAACCGGGTGGGACCGCTCGCACTTTGGGGTGAGATTGGGTGGGACCGGTCGCACTTTGTGTTGGGACCGGTCGCACTTTGGGGTGGGACCGGTTGGGATTGGTCGCACTTTGCGGTGGTACCGGGTGGGACTAGCACTTTGGGGTGGGACCGGGTACTTTAGGGTGGGACTGGGTGGGGCGGGTCCCACGTTGGGGTGGGACCGGGTGGGGCCGGTCCCACTTTGGGGTGGGACCGGGTGGGAACGGTCCCACTTTGGCGTGGGACCGTGTGGGGCCGGTCCCACTTTGGGGTGGGACCGGGTGGGACCGGTCGCACTTTGGGGTGGGACCGGGTGGGACCAATCCCACTTTGGGGTGGGACCGGGTGGGACCAGTCCCACTTTGGCCCGGGACCAGGTTGGACCGGTCGCACTTTGTGTTGGGACCGGTCGCAGTTTGGGCCGGGACCGGGTGGGACCGGTCGCACTTTGTGGTGGGACCGGGTGGGACCGGTCGCACTTTGGGGTGGGACCGGGTACTTTGGGGTGGGACTGGGTGGGACCGCTGCACTTTGGGGTGGGACCGGGTGGGACCGGTCCCACTTTGGGGTTGGACCGGTTGTGACCGGTCCCATTTTTGACTGGGACCCGGTGGGACCAGTCCCACTTTGCGCTGGAACCGGGTGGGACCGCTCGCACTTTGGGGTGAGATCGGGTGGGACCGGTCGCACTTTGTGTTGGGACCGGTCGCACTTTGGGGTGGGACCGGGTGGGACTGGTCGCACTTTGCGGTGGTATCGGGTGGGACCGGTCGCACTTTGGGGTGGGACCGGGTACTTTGAGGTGGGACTGGGTGGGGCGGGTCCCACTTTGGGGTGGGACCGGGTGGGGCCGGTGCCACTTTGGGGTGGGACCGGGTGGGAACGGCCCCACTTTGGCGTGGGACCGTGTGGGGCCGGTCCCACTTTGGGGTGGGACCGGCTGGGACGGTTCGCACTTTGGGATGGTACCGGGTGGGACCGCTCCCACTTTGGGGTCGGACCGGGTGGGGCCGGTCGCACTTTGGGGTGGGACCGGGTGGAAACGGTCCCACTTTGGGGTGGGACCGGGTGGGGCCGGTCGCACTTTGGGGTGGGACCAGGTGGGGCCGGTCGCACTTTGGGGTGGGACCAGGTGGGACCGGTCGCACTTTGGGGTGGGACCGGGTGGGACCAATCCCACTTTGGGGTGGGACTGGGTGGGACCAGTCCCACTTTGGGTAGGCACCGGGTGGGACCGCTGCACTTTGGGGTGGGACCGGGTGGGACCGGTCGCAGTTTGGGTTGGTACCGGCGGGTGGGACCGGTCGCTCATTGGGGTTCGACCCGCGGGGACCGGTTTCACTTTGGGCTGGGCCCGGGTGGGACCGGTTCCACTTTGGGGTGTGACCGGGTGGGACCGGTCCCACTTTTGGGTGGGACCGGTTGGGACCTGTCGCACTTTGGGTTGGTACCGGGTGGGGCCGCTCGCACTTTGGGGTGGGACCGGTCGGGACGGGTCGCATTTTGGGGTGGGACCGGGTGGGACCGGTCGCACTTTGGGGATGCCACCGGGTGGGACCGCTCGCACGTTGGGGTCGGACCGGCTGAGATCGGTTCCTCTTTGGGGTGGGACCGGCCGGGGCGGGTCCCACTTTGGGGTGGGACCGGGTGGGACCCTTCGCACTTTGCGGTGGGACGGGGTGGGACCGGTCACACTTTGGGGTGGGACTAGATGGGGCCGGTCCCACTTTGGGGTGGGACCGGGTTGGACCGGTCCCACTTTGGGTTGGGGCCAAGTGGGTTCGGTCGCACTTTGGGTTGGGATAACATGGGACCGGTCGCACTTTGAGGTGGGACCGGGTGGGACCGGTCCCATTTTGGGGTCTGACCGGGTGGGACCGGTCCCACTTTTGGGTGGGACCGGTTGGGACCTGTCGCACTTTGGGTTGGTACCGGCTGGGACCGCTCGCACTTTGGGGTGGGACCGGGTGGGACGGGTCGCACTTTGGGGTGGGACCGGGTGGGACCAGTCGCACTTTCGGGGTGCCACCGGGTGGGACCGCTCGCACGTTGGGGTGGGACCGGGTGAGATCGGTTGCTCTTTGGGGTGGGACCGGGTGGGACCGGTCGCACTTTGGGGTGGGACCGGGTGGGACCCTTCGCACTTTGCGGTGGGACCGGGTGGGACCGGTCACACTTTGGGGTGGGACTAGATGGGACCGGTCCCACTTCGGGGTGGGACCAGGTGGGTTCGGTCCCACTTTGGGGTGGGACTAGGCGGGACCGGTCCCACTTTGGGGTGGGACCGGGTCCCACCACTCCCAATTTCGGGTGGGAGCGGGCTTGAACGGTCCCACTTTGGGGTGGGACCGGGTTGACCGGTTGCAATTTGGAGTTGGACCGGATGGGACCGTTCCTACTTTGGGGTGGGACCGGCTGGGACCGGACCCACTTTGGGGTGGGACCGGGGGGGCCCGGTTGCACTTTGGGGTGGGACCGGGTGGGACCAGTCGCACTCTGGGGTGGGACCGCTCGCACTTTGGGGTGGGACCGGCTGGGACCGGTCCCACTTTGGGGTGCGACCGGCCGGGACCGGTCGCACTTTGGGGTGGGACCGGGTGGGACCCTTCGCACTTTGCGGTGGGACCGGGTGGGACCGGTCACACTTTGGGGTGGGACTAGATGGGACCGGTCCCACTTCGGGGTGGGACCAGGTGGGTTCGGTCCCACTTTGGGGTGGGACTAGGCGGGACCGGTCCCACTTTGGGGTGGGACCGGGTCCCACCACTCCCAATTTCGGGTGGGAGCGGGCTTGAACGGTCCCACTTTGGGGTGGGACCGGGTTGACCGGTTGCAATTTGGAGTTGGACCGGATGGGACCGTTCCTACTTTGGGGTGGGACCGGCTGGGACCGGACCCACTTTGGGGTGGGACCGGGGGGGCCCGGTTGCACTTTGGGGTGGGACCGGGTGGGACCAGTCGCACTCTGGGGTGGGACCGCTCGCACTTTGGGGTGGGACCGGCTGGGACCGGTCCCACTTTGGGGTGCGACCGGCCGGGACCGGTCGCACTTTGGGCGGGGGACCGGTCGCACTTGGGGGTGCGACCGGCTGGGAACCCTCACACTTTTGGTTGGGACGGGGTGGGACCGGTTGCACTTTGGGGTGGCACCGGGTGGGACCGGTCCCACTTTGGGGTGGGACCGGGTGGGGCGGGTCCCACTTTGGGGTAGGACCGGGTGGGACCGGTTGCACGCTGCGTTGGGACCGGGTGGGACCAGTCCCACTTTGGGTAGGGACCGGGTGGGACCGCTGCACTTTGGGGTGGGACCGGGTGGGACCGGTCCCACTTTTGGTTGGGACCGGGTGGGACCGGTTGCACTTTGGGGTGGCACCGGGTGGGACCGGTCCCACTTTGGGGTGGGACCGGGTGGGGCGGGTCCCACTTTGGGGTAGGACCGAGTGGGACCAGTCCCACTTTGGCCCGGGACCGGGTGGGACCGGTTGCACGTTGCGGTGGGACCGGGTGGGACCAGTCCCACTTTGGGTAGGGACCGGGTGGGACCGGTGCACTTTGGGGTGGGACCGGGTGGGACCGGTCGCACTTTGGGCTGGGATAATATGGCACCGGTCGCACTTTGGGGTGGGACCGGGTGGGACCGGTCGCACTTTGGGGTGGGACCGGGTGGGACCGGTCGCACTTTGGGGTGGGACCTGGTGGGACCGGTCCCACTTTGGGCTGGGCCCGGGTGGGACCGGTCCCGCTTTCGGGTGTGACCGGGTGGGACCGGTCCCACTTTTGGGTGGGACCGCGTTGGACCTGTCGCACTTTGGGGTCGGACCGGGTGGCAACGTTCGCACTTTGGGGTGGGACCGGGTGGGACGGATCGCACTTTGTGGTGGGACGGGTCGCACTTTGTGGTGGGACCGGGTGGGACCGACTGCACTTTGAGGGTGCTACCGGGTGGGACCGCTCGCACGTTGGGGTGGGACTGGGCGGGACCGGTCCCACTTTGGGGTGGGACAGGGTGGGACCGGTCGCACTTTGGGGTGGGACCGGGTGGAACCCTTCGCACTTTGCGGTGGGACCGGGTGGGACCGGTCACACTTAGGGGTGGGACTAGATGGGACCGGTCCCACTTTGGGGTGGGACTAGGTGGGTTCGGGCGCACTTTGGGGTGGGACTGGGCGGGACCGGTCCCACTTTGGGGTGGGACCGGGTGGGGCGGGTCCCACTTTGGGGTAGGACCGAGCGGGACCAGTCCCACTTTGGCCCGGGATCGGGTGGGACCGGTTGCACGTTGCGGTGGGACCAGGTGGGACCAGTCCCACTTTGGGTAGGGACCGGGTGGGACCGCTGCACTTTGGGGTGGGACCGGGTGGGACATGTCGCACTTTGGGCTGGGATAATATGGCACCGGTCGCACTTTGGGGTGGGACCGGGTGGGACCGGTCGTACTTTGGGGTGGGACCGGGTGGGACCGGTCCAACTTTGGGCTGGGCCCGGGTGGGACCGGTCCCGCTTTCGGGTGTCACCGGGTGGGACCGGTCCCACTTTTGGGTGGGACCGCGTGGGACCTGTCGCACTTTGGGGTGGAACCGGGTGGGACCGTTCCCACTTTGGGGTGGGACCGGGTGGGACGGGTCGCACTTTGTGGTGGGACGGGTCGCACTTTGTGGTGGGACCGGGTGGGACCGACTGCAGTTTGAGGGTGCTACCGGGTGGGACCGCTCGCACGTTGGGGTGGGACCGGCTGGGACCGGTTGCTCTTTGGGGTGGGACAGGGTGGGACCTGTCGCACTTTGGGGTGGGACCGGGTGGAACCCTTCGCACTTTGCGGTGGGACCAGGTGGGACCGGTCACACTTTGGGGTGGGACTAGATGGGAGCGGTCCCACTTTGGGCTGGGACCAGGTGGGTTCGGTCGCACTTTGGGGTGGGACTGGGCGGGACCGGTCACACTTTGGGGTGGGACCGGGTGGGACCGGTCCTACTTTGGGGTTGGACCGGTCGGGACCGGGCCCACTTTGGGGTGCGAGCGGGCTTGAATGGTCCCACTTTGGGGTGGGAACGGGTTGGGACCGGTTGCACTTTGGGGTGGGACCGGGTGGCCTGGGGAATATATGACACCATCAAGATGACCAGGGATGGGGGTTTACAATAGAACAAGCCTTTGCAGTAGCACTTCAAGAAGCCTTTCGGCGCGCAAGGGTGGTGTCCACGCTGCAATTGTCGATGGACGAACGTTCGAACGCTTCATGCTGACATCATGAATTTTACCGGTGATGGCCTGGGTATCCAAGGCATACTACGCCCTAGCTCCGGTGATCAGACAGGTGAAGTTAGTCTATCACGTGACCATGGGCACCAGCAGTTGGGGAATCACTCTGCCCATCCTCTCGCGTGGCTCTGCCGGAGCCCGAGCTGTTTCTCATGCACCAAGCAGCGGCTCTGTTCGTCAACCTCTTGGGAGAGCCTCACAAATATCCCAACAAGGCAGTGGAGACCTTCTATGCATGGGCAACGTCAATTGGGTTTACACCGTCCAAAGACAACCTCCCATATATTCAACTGGGCATGGTTCGAACAGCGGGACTAACGTTCTTGGGATGGTCGGCAAAGGCACACTTATATATCCAGCGGGTGGCCCCACGAGGGCCGCTCCTGGTCGGGACCCGACCCCAAAGGGGGGGGGTGCCCCCCCCCCCCCCCCTCTACGGACCCCAAAATTGTCGTACGGAACAATGTGCTTTGTCGGCGCCGGAGGCGCCGGAGATTTTGTTTCAGATATAGGGCAGGGGGAAATTTTTTTGTTCGACCCTATGTGTCTGTACTCAAAATACTCAGAATTTCGTGGAAAATTCAAAAATGGCTGAAAAGCCCCAAAAAGGATTTTGACCCTGACCCGGCCTCCGGGTCGGACCTTGGCTGATGGGAGCCTGTTTGAGTGTTAGCAAAGGCGGTCGTTATGGGACGTGATTTTTTTTTGTTAAGGTTCCCCGCTTTGAAGCGGTGGGGACCCCCCAGGCTACAGGGGTTATGTAGCCACCTTGCCCACTTGGGGACCACCTGTGATTCTGCCCCCCGCTCTGAAGCGGTGGGGATCCCCCAGGCGGCTAGGGTTATGTAGCCACCTTGCCCACAAGTGGGTCACCTCTGATTCTGTCCCCTGCGTTGAAGCGGTGGGGACCCCCGAGGCGGCACGGGTTATGTAGCCACCTTGCCCACGTGTGGGCCAATTCTGATTCTTTCCCCTGCTTCGAAGCGGTGGGGACCCCCGAGGCGGCAGGGGTTATGTAGCCACCATGCCCACTTGTGGGCCACCTCTGATTTTGTCCCCCCTCTTTGAAGCGGTGGGGACCCCCGAGGCGGCACGGGTTATGTAGCCACCTTGCCCACTTGGGGGCCACCTCTGATTCTGCCCCCCGCTCTGAAGCGGTGGGGACCCCCCAGGCGGCTAGGGTTATGTAGCCACCTTGCCCACAAGTGGGTCACCTCTGATTCTGTCCCCTGCGTTGAAGCGGTGGGGACCCCCGAGGCGGCACGGGTTATGTAGCCACCTTGCCCACGTGTGGGCCATTTCTGATTCTTTCCCCTGCTTTGAAGCGGTGGGTCCCCCGAGGCGGCAGGGGTTATGTAGCCACCATGCCCACTTGGGGGCCACCTCTGATTCTGCCCCCCGCTCTGAAGCGGTGGGGACCCCCCAGGCGGCAGGGGTTATGTAGCCACCTTGCCCACAAGTGGGTCACCTCTGATTCTGTCCCCTGCGTTGAAGCGGTGGGGACCCCCGAGGCGGCACGGGTTATGTAGCCACCTTGCCCACGTGTGGGCCAATTCTGATTCTTTCCCCTGCTTTGAAGCGGTGGGGACCCCCGAGGTGGCAGGGGTTATGTAGCCACCATGCCCACTTGGGGGCCACCTCTGATTCTGCCCCCCGCTCTGAAGCGGTGGGGACCCCCCAGGCGGCAGGGGTTATGTAGCCACCTTGCCCACAAGTGGGTCACCTGTGATTTTGTCCCCTGCGTTGAAGCGGTGGGGACCCCCGAGGCGGCACGGGTTATGTAGCCACCTTGCCCACGTGTGGGCCAATTCTGATTCTTTCCCCTGCTTCGAAGCGGTGGGGACCCCCGAGGCGGCAGGGGTTATGTAGCCACCATGCCCACTTGTGGGCCACCTCTGATTATGTCCCCCGCTTTGAAGCGGTGGGGACCCCCCAGGCTACAGGGGTTATGTAGCCACCTTGCCCACTTGGGGGCCACCTGTGATTCTGCCCCCCGCTATGAAGCGGTGGGGACCCCCCAGGCGGCTAGGGTTATGTAGCCACCTTGCCCACAAGTGGGTCACCTCTGATTCTGTCCCCTGCGTTGAAGCGGTGGGGACCCCCGAGGCGGCACGGGTTATATAGCCACCTTGCCCACGTGTGGGCCAATTCTGATTCTTTCCCCTGCTTTGAAGCGGTGGGGACCCCCGAGGTGGCAGGGGTTATGTAGCCACCATGCCCACTTGGGGGCCACCTGTGATTCTGCCCCCCGCTCTGAAGCGGTGGGGACCCCCCAGGCGGCTAGGGTTATGTAGCCACCTTGCCCACAAGTGGGTCACCTCTGATTCTGTCCCCTGCGTTGAAGCGGTGGGGACCCCCGAGGCGGCACGGGTTATATAGCCACCTTGCCCACGTGTGGGCCAATTCTGATTCTTTCCCCTGCTTTGAAGCGGTGGGGACCCCCGAGGTGGCAGGGGTTATGTAGCCACCTTGCCCACTTGGGGGCCACCTGTGATTCTGCCCCCCGCTGTGAAGCGGTGGGGACCCCCCAGGCGGCTAGGGTTATGTAGCCACCTTGCCCACAAGTGGGTCACCTCTGATTCTGTCCCCTGCGTTGAAGCGGTGGGGACCCCCGAGGCGGCACGGGTTATGTAGCCACCTTGCCCACTTGTGGGCCAATTCTGATTCTTTCCCCTGCTTCGAAGCGGTGGGGACCCCCGAGGCATCAGGGGTTATGTAGCCACCATGCCCACTTGTGGGCCACCTCTGATTATGTCCCCCACTTTGAAGCGGTGGGGACCCCGGAGGCGGCTAGGGTTATGTAGCCACCTTGCCCACTTGGGGGCCACCTCTGATTCTGCCCCCCCCTCTGAAGCGGTGGGGACCCCCCAGGCGGCAGGGGTTATGTAGCCACCTTGCCCACTTGGGGGCCACCTGTGATTCTGTCCCCCGCTTTGATGCGGTGGGGACCCCCGACGCGACACGGGTTATGTAGCCACCTTGCCCACAAGTGGGTCACCTCTGATTCTGTCCCCTACGTTGAAGCGGTGGGGACCCCCGAGGCGGCACGGGTTATGTAGCCACCTTGCCCACGTGTGGGCCAATTCTGATTCTTTCCCCTGCTTTGAAGCGGTGGGGACCCCCGAGGCGGCAGGGGTTATGTAGCCACCATGCCCACTTGGGGGCCACCTCTGATTCTGCCCCCCGCTCTGAAGCGGTGGGGACCCCCCAGGCGGCAGGGGTTATGTAGCCACCTTGCCCACAAGTGGGTCACCTCTGATTCTGTCCCCTGCGTTGAAGCGGTGGGGACCCCCGAGGCGGCACTGGTTATGTAGCCACCTTGCCCACGTCTGGGCCAATTCTGATTCTTTCCCCTGCTTCGAAGCGGTGGGGACCCCCGAGGCGGCAGGGGTTATGTAGCCACCATGCCCACTTGTGGGCCACCTCTGATTATGTCCCCCGCTTTGAAGCGGTGGGGACCCCCCCGGCTACAGGGGTTATGTAGCCACCTTGCCCACTTGGGGGCCACCTGTGATTCTGCCCCCCGCTATGAAGCGGTGGGGACCCCCCAGGCGGCTAGGGTTATGTAGCCACCTTGCCCACAAGTGGGTCACCTCTGATTCTGTCCCCTGCGTTGAAGCGGTGGGGACCCCCGAGGCGGCACGGGTTATATAGCCACCTTGCCCACGTGTGGGCCAATTCTGATTCTTTCCCCTGCTTTGAAGCGGTGGGGACCCACGAGGTGGCAGGGGTTATGTAGCCACCATGCCCACAAGTGGGTCACCTCTAATTCTGTCCCCTGCGTTGAAGCGGTGGGGACCCCCGAGGCGGCACGGGTTATATAGCCACCTTGCCCACGTGTGGGCCAATTCTGATTCTTTCCCCTGCTTTGAAGCGGTGGGGACCCCCGAGGCGGCAGGGGTTATGTAGCCACCATGCCCACTTGGCGGCCACTTGTGATTCTGCCCCCCGCTCTGAAGCGGTGGGGACCCCCCAGGCGGCTAGGGTTATGTAGCCACCTTGCCCACAAGTGGGTCACCTCTGATTCTGTGCCCTACGTTGAAGCGGTGGGGACCCCCGAGGCGGCACGGGTTATGTAGCCACCTTGCCCACTTGTGGGCCAATTCTGATTCTTTCCCCTGCTTCGAAGCGGTGGGGACCCCCGAGGCATCAGGGGTTATGTAGCCACCATGCCCACTTGTGGGCCACCTCTGATTTTGTCCCCCACTTTGAAGCGGTGGGGACCCCCGAGGCAGCACGGGTTATGTAGCCACCTTGCCCACTTGGGGGCCACCTCTGATTCTGCCCCCCCCTCTGAAGCGGTGGGGACCCCCCAGGCGGCAGGGGTTATGTAGCCACCTTGCCCACTTGGGGGCCACCTGTGATTCTGTCCCCCGCTTTGATGCGGTGGGGACCCCCGACGCGACACGGGTTATGTAGCCACCTTGCCCACAAGTGGGTCACCTCTGATTCTGTCCCCTACGTTGAAGCGGTGGGGACCCCCGAGGCGGCACGGGTTATGTAGCCACCTTGCCCACGTGTGGGCCAATTCTGATTCTTTCCCCCACTTTGAAGCGGTGGGGACCCCCGAGGCGGCAGGGGTTATGTAGCCACCATGCCCACTTGGGGGCCACCTCTGATTCTGCCCCCCGCTCTGAAGCGGTGGGGACCCCCCAGGCGGCAGGGGTTATGTAGCCACCTTGCCCACAAGTGGGTCACCTCTGATTCTGTCCCCTGCGTTGAAGCGGTGGGGACCCCCGAGGCGGCACGGGTTATGTAGCCACCTTGCCCACTTGTGGGCCAATTCTGATTCTTTCCCCTGCTTCGAAGCGGTGGGGACCCCCGAGGCGGCAGGGGCTATGTAGCCACCATGCCCACTTGTGGGCCACCTCTGATTATGTCCCCCGCTTTGAAGCGGTGGGGACCCCCCAGGCTACAGGGGTTTTGTAGCCACCTTGCCCACTTGGGGGCCACCTGTGATTCTGCCCCCCGCTATGAAGCGGTGGGGACCCCCCAGGCGGCTAGGGTTATGTAGCCACCTTGCCCACAAGTGGGTCACCTCTGATTCTGTCCCCTGCGTTGAAGCGGTGGGGACCCCCGAGGCGGCACGGGTTATATAGCCACCTTGCCCACGTGTGGGCCAATTCTGATTCTTTCCCCTGCTTTGAAGTGGTGGGGACCCCCGAGGCGGCAGGGGTTATGTAGCCACCATGCCCACTTGGGGGCCACCTGTGATTCTGCCCCCCGCTCTGAAGCGGTGGGGACCCCCCAGGCGGCAGGGGTTATGTAGCCACCTTGCCCACAAGTGGGTCACCTCTGATTCTGTCCCCTACGTTGAAGCGGTGGGGACCCCCGAGGCGGCACGGGTTATGTAGCCACCTTGCCCACTTGTGGGCCAATTCTGATTCTTTCCCCTGCTTCGAAGCGGTGGGGACCCCCGAGGTGGCAGGGGTTATGTAGCCACCATGCCCACTTGTGGGCCACCTCTGATTATGTCCCCCGCTTTGAAGCGGTGGGGACCCCCGAGGCGGCACGGGCTATGTAGCCACCTTGCCCACTTGGGGGCCACCTGTGATTCTGCCCCCCCCTCTGAAGCGGTGGGGACCCCCCAGGCGGCAGGGGTTATGTAGCCACCTTGCCCACTTGGGGGCCACCTGTGATTCTGTCCCCCGCTTTGATGCGGTGGGGACCCCCGACGCGACACGGGTTATGTAGCCACCTTGCCCACTTGTGGGCCACTTCTGATTTTGTCCCCCGCTCTGCTGGGTTTGGGTCAACGAAGGGGGGGGGGTCCCCTTCCCTCCCCTTCGGAGGGGGGTGCCCCCCCCCCCCCTACAGCCCCCCAAACTGTCAAACACCCCTCGGGGTCACACATCGGCTGGCGGCGGTCCCCCCGGTGGCCCCGCAGGTGCCCCCCCCGAAAAACCGGGACCAGTTACCGATGTGGCACTCTGTCTACTTCCGGAATGAGTTCAACTGCTCCTACTACAACATGAAGATGATCCGGCGGGGCGTACTGACATGGGGTCACTTTCAATCTCTAGAAGATGTGAGGCTATTGAATGCACTGCCTCGAACGTGGAAGGGGGTATACAATCATGGCGGACGGCTCGTAAACAAAATCCCATCGAAAGGGGGGTTTCATACCCCCACGGTCCATGTTCAAAACTGGACCAGGGCGTGGTTGCTACAGTTCTACGCCTCACAACCGGGGGTACGCGATCCACAAACACCTCAGGTGTGGGAGCAGTGGGCAAACGCACAGCTACCGCCAAGGGTGAAGGACTTTGCACAAAGAGTGTTGTGGCACAAACTTACGGTACATGAAAGGGTCTACAAGAGGTCGGGCACGGACAAATGCCCGATATGCTCGCAGAAGGAGTCGATCAAGCACGCTATGGTCGAATGCTCCATGTTCAAAGCGGCGGCGGCAGTAATACAGCACTATTATGGCCCAGTGGAAGCCGGGGACGGGAAGTCGCCAGTCCGCGATATGATGGAGTCCGACCAACAGGAGTGGTTGCTGAGCACGGACCAAGGCTGGGCAATATGGTCGGCAAGAAGTGCCCACTAGTGATACCGATGTGAAGTTAAGGCAGGAGTGTCACCGGTGTTCACGTCATATCTAACAACTTGGCTGCGGGAGCTGTGTGAATGGATTGGGTTTTACTCAGGAGAACGCAGGGAATAGTGGAGAGGTTTCAAGCAATCGCTGGAGCAACTTCGGGATACGGGAGTGCAGCCGCGACAAGGGGAAGTACGTAGAAACGGGGGAGTAAGTGCGTGGTGGCAAGCGCACACGGAGTGTTTCACGCAAGATCGGAACGCCGACACACACAACTGGCAAAGGGAAGCTGAATCACGCCCCAAGCGCCCGAGGCAGGCAGGCCCGGGACTGCTTCAAGGTGTACAAGACCTGATTGCAGAGCGGGTAGCGAAAGGGTACAGGATTGTATACACAGACGGGTCTTCAAAAAGATTGAGCCACAAAGACATGCGCAGGGCACGTGGCTTCGGCGTATTCGCAACAGAAGATGAGCAAGGGCCAGAAGTGCGTTTCTGCGGCTATGTACCGACACACCACAGGCAAACAAACAACGGTGCGCAGCTCTGGGCAGCACTAGAAGCCCTACAGGGGTTCTGGGTGCCAAAATTGGCAATCCTCACCGACTCACCGTATCTGCAACTAGGAGCGACCGGCAGGGCACAGCACTGGAAGTCAAAAGGGTGGACAACAACATCCGGCAAACTGCAAGTCCACGTGCCCGTCTGGGAAATGCTGCTCCAGGAAATGGCAAAGCCAGGAAGAGAAGTGAGGTGGGAACACGTCCCAGCACATGTCAAGGTGCAGGGGAATGAGGTGGCGAATGGATTGGCGATGGAAGGCATGTGCTCCAGCCCGTTGTGGTCCCAGCAAGTCACGCAGCAATTGTCGTCCGGGTCAGAATCCACAGGGTCTGGGTCCGAATCAGACGACACCAAGGCGCTCTGGTCGTCCCTGGGCATGGTACCCATGGACAGTGAAGAACTGGCAGGGGAAGCCTCCGGGGAACCAGCTCCACGCGGAACAGAATCATGCAACTCGTGCAGTTTGGGCAGTGAGGAAATAGGGGCAGGGTACATGCAAATGGGAGGATGGGGGGAAGAAATGGCTGCAGCCGAATCACTGTCCTTCAGCACGGATGTGAGTGACACAAGGCGACAGCATAAGAGGCGAAAGTTCAGGAAAAGCAGAAACCCTGATCAAGGTCGCTAACACCTGTGCCCGTGATCCCCGCATCCTGACTGCGGTATTTCCACAGGTTTCATACCTGCAAATGCCTGAACGCCCGAAATCTGCGTTCTGACGCAAGGGAATTTCAACGTGAGCTCCGCGTTCTGTCGCGAAGTACGGCAGCAAAAAGGCTTGGCAACGGCAACGGCTGAACACAAACACAAACCCCGTGTCCTGTTGCGGAAGAGCTCCCTGGCGTGATGCCGCCGGGAAAGCCATGGAAGAAGCGAGGGCCGCAACAACATCGACATGGCCCCTACACACAAATAAATCCAGCCCCAAAGAAGGCCAAGCCCCAGCAAGAACGCCAGTGTTTCAAGGTGCACGCACTGAGCCAGCTAGACGCCATAGTGGACGAAGGGTTGAGAGCTGTCAATGCCGAGCTGACCACTATGGCCTGGGACCGCAATCAGCAGATCTGGCTCCGACTGAACCAACCACACAGCACCAAGATGCACTGTGAAATTGTGGACAATCATGGAGAGCCATTGCTGATAAACAACCAAGAACTCTACTCGGTGATGGTCCAAATCATTTGGACCCTAAAGACCCAGGCTCTGACGAACATGCAGGTTCAGTGGCGACTCAAGAGTGCAGGCAAGTGGCATCCGTTCCAGTGGGAGGCGATCCTCCACTGTCCGACGGCAGAGGGACACAGAGCGGTGCCTTCCTCTGTGAGCAGAAATGGAGACTGCCTGCATGTGTGGCTGACGGGCCGAGCTGATCTCTTAAGGCTGTTCCAAAGAACGCTCTTCAGGCAAACAGACCCGGTATTCGGAGACGCTGTACGGTTCCTCTACACGCTGCTGAGCACGCTGCCATGCGAACGGCGATATGCCTGACAGGGGACAGCAAGCAGGGGGGGTGTAAAATGAGGCAGAAATACAAGAGAAACCCCTGGGGAGGGTGGGAAGAGGGAGAAAAAGAAAGGGAGAGGAGGGGGAGAGAGAGCGAGACGCAGAGAGAGACAGAGAGAGAGAGGGAGACACAGAGAGAGAGGGAGGGCGAGACACAGAGGTAGAGGGAATGGGCGAGGCACAGAGAAAGAGAGCGAAGCCCACAGAGCGAAAGGCCAGAGAGCAAGAGAGAGAGAGACCCGCAGAGCAAGGGTTAGCGACTAACCGGCACTGTGGGAGGGTGGTGGGTGCGAGCTGACCCAAATGTACAGATGGCCAAGGCCAAAGCACAATCAGCAGCCACCTGGAGTGGTATAGAACTGGTCCGCGCTGCAGTGCAGCAAGGCAAAACACTGATCTGTGTGGTGATGACCATGCGGCTGTGACACGGGGGCGTATGCGATCCCAGTATCCGTTGCCTCATGGCCCCATGCACCGCTGTCCGCCCCCCCTGTGTTGGGGGGGCTCATAAGGCGGTCCCATGATGCGGCCCGATGTACTTTGTGGCATGGGGGGGGCTCGGTCGCCAGTCTGCAGTCAAGCTACTGGGTTTCTCATGGATAAGTGGTTGCGATCGTGGCCAAATGCATGCGTGGATACCCATGGCTGACAATTCGAGTGACATGCATGGTATTATGCAAGAATACAGTAAACCGAGGTCCCAAATTCTGAGGGAGCCACTGGCAACGGTCGGCGGGAATTGACCTAGTAAGGAAATTTTTTTTCAAAATTTTGCTTTTTTTACCTAGTGAAAAAAAACTCTTTCAAAAAAAATTTAAATTTTTTTTTGACTAGGTTTCACTACATTTTACTAGGTTTTCCTACATTTTACTAGGTTTTGTTACGTGAATACTAGGTTTCACCAAATGCCCTTGAGAAACATGGGGCATTTCGTCCGCAGTATCCCTAAATTGTGCAAGGGAACTTGTAATCTGGCATGGGGTATCCCATAAGGGGTGCCCCGAGCTTGAAAAACCCAATATACCGAAACGCCACATCACATGGATGTGTTTTTTGACGCTCTACAGGCTGGGCAGGTCCGCCCCTTGGGCGCTGCCCGGCCCCCTGTGGTTATGGTGCTTGTGCGGGACCATTGGTGACCTGATGCCACTGCATAAATGTCAGTCTGCAATGAAGCATAGACAACATTTTCAAGTCCCGTATGGTTCATGTATTCACCCCTTTTCGGGGAGCCTCGGGAAGGGCTATCCATCCCGCAAGAGAGCGGGACGGTGGCGTGGGAGGGGGCTCGTCCTTTACAGGGTTTGTTCCACGGCACTGGGGTGGGTGGGGGGCGGCTTTGAAAGGGTGAGCATGAGGCAATTGTGGTGAGGCAGGCCTGGGGTGCCGCAACAAGGCCTCGTTGTGCGGATCGGGGAAAGCCGTGTTGAGAAGTGGCTGGGGGCGCTCATCCCCTGCTTCATGGGAGCAAGGGGTCGGGCCTTGGTATTTGGGTGTGGGTCCTTGGTATTTGACGGTGGGTCCTTGGTATTTGAGGGTGGCTCCTTGGTATTTGAGGGTGGCTCCTTGGTATTTGATGCTGGGTCCTTGGTATTTGAGGGTGGGTCCTTGGTATTTGAGGGTGGCTCCTTGGTATTTGAGTTTACCAAAGGCACAAAGTAGGCAAGGCTTTCAGACAGAAATCTTGTGGTAATAACGCACAGAACGGCCTAAGAGGGGACAGCAGGGGGGTAAACCAACGATGACAAGCATCGTGTGTTTGGGTTCTTGGTATTTGAGGGTGGTTCCTTTGTATTTGAGGGTGGGTCCTTGGTATTTGAGGGTGGGCCCTTGGTATTTGAGTGTGGGTCCTTGGTATTTTAGGCTGGCGTCGGATTTCTCTCCGCTATATTGCTAACGCCAGCAATTATCCGGGCTCAGCACGCATTTGGCCATCCGGTGTCCATGGTCTTCAAGCCTGAGCACGTCCGCCCATGTAACCCTGTGGGGCGCCTTTTTGATTTCCGCCGTCCTTCTGCGGCAAAGCGTGCGCAGCTTGGGGTAGGTTTGTCTCTGCTGCTTTCGTGGTCGCGTCTCGGACGCTGGTAGCCGGAAGACTGCATGGGGGCATACCGTCAGTTCATGCTGTCAGCGGCGCCTCTACGCGTGTCAGCAGTTGTGGGCACTCCAGCGGATGACCCCCCCCCCTTACGGAAGCCCTGGTGTCGCTGCGGTGGGGCTATCAGGCGGAAGCATGGTGCGTGTATATGCATACACGTATACGTCATATATACGTCATGCATATGTTGCGTAGAGTTGTGCAATGCTAGTAGCTATGCTGAATGATGATATTTGCTTTTTGCAGGGATGACGGAGGCTTGTGTCCTTGACATTGGTTTCGCAGGTCAGACCAAACCCTGAAATGTTCTGGTCTTATGATGCCTGCTTTCCCATGTGAAATACTTCGTGGTTCGTGGACGCCGCCAAACTCGAGTGCACTATGGAGGTATGTTCACCAGTCACACACACATGTGAATTTCCTCAAACAATGTCCAAGGGCACTGGAAGTTCCGCAAACAATACCCCTGCAATTTCCCCATAGGAGTGCGCTACCATCCAATTTCCGTGCTGCCTTGAAGGTTCCCCAAGGAACGCATTAGAGCGGAAAAAAGTAAAGGAGGAGGTGCCCCCACCAGGTCCAACCCCCTCCCCCCCCGGTCCAAACCAGCAATCCCCCCACTCCCCCTCTTCCAATGCAGGTGAAAGTCAGAGTTGGAAGACAGAAAGACTTTTCAGCTTAACGTGGCAACAATGAGGCCATGAACCCTATTTCTGCAATGAGCTACCAGTTTGAGCTGCTAGCTGAGTTGTAGCATCACTCGGCTGCAGCTGGTGTATCGCAGGTTCAATTCCCAGGCAGGTCAATGTTGAGCTCTGTTATGCTAAAACAATTTCTGGCGCCTTTGGCGCCAAATATGTTTGGGAGTCCTGTTGGCAAGGAGGAGGGTCAACCCCCCCCCCCCCCCTCAGACCCCCCCCTCCTCCGTTCCAATGCGTCGTTAGGCATGGGCTAGGCACGGGTTAGACAAAGGTTAGACACAAGTTAGGCACGGGTTAGGCATGGGTTAGGCACAGCTTAGGCACGGGTTAGACACAGGCTAGACACGAGCTAGGCACAATTTTTTTGATAGGAGCTCAATTGTGCCTCAAGGCTGAATTGTGAGTCAAGGGCTCACTTGTGATTGTGGGAAGTCGTAGGGGCTTGATCTGCGGGAAGTTTTCGGGAAACTTCCCGGAAACCAGCCAACTCTTCTCTGTCCTTACCAAGCCCCCCCCCCCCATCCACAACCCTCGTCTCCCCCCTCACCAAGTCCTTCCTAACCCTCCAACCCTCATCACCAATCCCTCTCTCCAACCCTTCCAAACCCTCCTCTCCCTCTCCAACCCTCCCCAACCCTCCTCCAAGCCGAGGTGCTAAGGGCAACCCCCCCCCCCCCTGCACAAAAAAGACAAAAAATGCTGTGATACATTTTGGTGCGCAAAGACAAGGTGGGGGGGTGCTGGCCAACTTGCCCCTTCCTCCCCCTTCAACCCCCCCGATCAAAAGAAGCCTTGCCCCCCTCCCCCCCGCATCCAACACACAAGGGCAGTGCAGTGCAGGGCAGGGCAATACAATCCCTGGCAGTGCGATGCAGTACAGGACAGGGCATGTAGTTCAGCCAGGGGTAGGGGTTTGGGCTCCTGGCCAGTGGTAGGGCTTTGGGCTCCCAACCTTTTCTGAAGTGGGCTGGGGCTTGCTGAAGGCAATCGCATCGGAGACTGGCATGCACAGCCCAACCGCCCCGCCCCCGCCTATGCCCCTGCCGCACTGACCCTCGCCCCCCCCCACGTGCCTGCCCCGTTGACCACTTCCACCGCTCCTGCCTGTGCCCCTGCCCTGCCCCTGCCCCTGCCCCACCAGCCCACAACCCGGACACAGTACCAGGGGTCCAACGGGACACTCCCTAGAACAGATACCAATTTGTATGCCCAAGACCTGTCCGGGCCTTCGTGGGCACGCTCACCTTCTGGTCTCAGACCCCCACCCCCACCCCCGGCTCAACCTGCTCCAAAGTGTCCTGGTGTGTGGGGAAGCGGCACCCGCCTGTGCGTTTCCCCAGAGGCAGGAGGAGAGTATACCGGTGGCAGAGGCCTCCACAGTGATTTTTTTCCTTTGCATTCAGCACCCGGCCTGGGGCCCACTGTGGAATGTTTCTGTTGAAGTGCCGTCGCCTCCCCTCCAGCCGCCGTCGGTTGGCGCTTAACCGCCGTTGGTTGCACTTTCAAATGCTGAGCTTCATTTGACGAACACCGGCAGGTTTGCCCTGGGGACCGCCCTGACGGGTGGGGTCGCGGTGCAGAGAAAAGAAAATACAATTCTCGTCTTCACAGCATAGAGTCCGGGTGGCACCGAGGCATCGTCATTTCCCCTGCGGGGGCGGCCGTCGCTCGGCTTCCGACGGTTACCGGCCGCCCAGTCCCCACCGGCAATTGGCCGATGTTGCAGGGCATATGTCCCCTGGTCTGAGACGCACCCATGGACACGCTCGCGCACAACAGGGCGTGTTTCCAAATGGTCGGGCCTCGGGATCGAACCCACGGAGAAGGTGTTTGAGGCCGTGGGGTTACTGCCGGCTCCAGAGTGGCCACTCTGAGAGTTGGGGTTGAACCTGTGCTCATGGGGGCAAGAGCTTTGTGTGCTGTGGCCGTGGGACCCACCGGAGCCTCTCAACGGTTGGCTGCAAAACGGTGCAGGGAGGACTGCTATCTTTGTGGGTATTCTGTGTCGGAAAGGGCCTTCGGTTCCTGGAAGATGGTCTCCTGTGGACATCAAACAAAGGGCTCCTCTTTTGCTATGAAACACCAGAGTGTTCTCAATGGTAGTGTTTGCCTCCCCCGCGATACCCTCCAGTGCCCGCATCCTCCACCGCCCCTGCACCGCTTGCTCGTCCGCCGCAGGTACTAGTGGATCTGGAGCAGCTGCTGGAGGCGCACCTGCAGCACGTGACCACGGCTACCGAGACGCCCTGCAAGGCCAGCCTGTTCATGCCGGTGTTCCGTGCCCACGCAGGACATCTCTCCGGGGGGGGGGGGGGGGCAGCGAGGCGAGGCGAGGCGAGACAGGGCGCAAAGCGGACATGCAGATCTCCCCTTTGAAGGCTATTCTGGGGGCCAGCACGGCCGCCAAGTCGAAGAACCACCCGCACAGGCTTGTGGTCACCTTCGTGGGCAGTTTGGTCAAGAACACCGGCATGAATGGGCTGGCCTTGCGCCGGCATTGGCATGCACCGCAATCCGCCCACCCTGTGTTGGGTGGGCTGACAAAGCGGTCCCATGATGCGGTCCGAGGTACTGTCTGGCACAGGGGGGGCTCGGTTTCCATAAGCGGGCCCCTCGGCATCTCCCTTGCCTTTCAAGCGGTGCCAATGTCTCCCTACCCCCCTCCCACAATCCCCCCCCCCCGATTCCAATTAAGCAAAAGCTCAGGTTGGAGTCAAAGTCAGGACAGATAAACAAAATGCCCTTTCGGGCATTCATGTGTATTCTCCCTTCTTCTCTGGTTGACTCAACCTTCCCCCGGTCTCAGACCCAACCCAGGCACACTGGCGCACGATGGGGCATGTTCCCAAACGGTAGGGCCTTGGGAGGGTTTGGACGCTGTGCCGTTCCTGCGGCTCCGAAACGACAGGTGCAAGAGCCTTGTGCGTTGTGGCCTCTGGACCGAGCGGAGCCCCTCAGTGGTTGCCGGCGGAACTGTGCAGGGCGGCTTGTTGTCTCTGAGGGTATTTTGTGTCGAGCAGGACCCTCGATTCTTGGAAGAAGGTCTCCCACTGCGACGGCTGAGGGACACACCGCAAACGTTGACCCGGACTGGGTGGAGGACAAGGAGGATCCTCCGATGACGAGCGGTGGGGGAGGCGGCGGGGGAGGCGGGGCCATCTGGCCCCCCGAAAGAGGGGCGGCCACACCCGCCACCGCCACCACCCAAGACGGCCAAGGAGCGGGTAAAGCAGCTACTAAGCCGTCTTCAAAAGCAATCAACCAGCTGCATTATGGTGTGTCCCCTTCGTAGGATACCAATGCCTGTTCAACATGCTTTTTTTTCGTGAGCTAATGCTCAACTGGCAGGTGAACCGTTCTAGATCCTGCGATCGCTTCTAGAAAGGTTAAGGGGCTGTAGAGTGTGGAAGGGTTTATGCAAGTGTGGACAGTATACTGGATCAGTTGGCTGCGGGTGTCTTTTTGGCCGTAGAGAGGCGGATCTTTTTTTTTTATACAGCAAAAATCCTAGAGGCTGTGGTCCGCACATGGCGGACCAGACGCTTTGGTGCATGAGTTGCTTTTACGATGGGTACATTGGAACCTGTTGGGGCGGGGGGTGTTGGGGTCAAACCGCCGCCCGTTTTCTGCCGCAATTTCTGTGCCCCACAGTGTGTGTGTAAGATGGTAGTACGGTTCCCCGGCGGAGGGTTAGGGACCGCCACCGGGCAACCGTCAACCGTCCCCCGGGGGGTGGCCGGGGACCGTCTTCCACAGGGTGGGGAAGGACAAGAGGGGGGGGGGGTTTACCAGATTTGGTATCCCAGACCCCTGGTGTGCCTTTCCGCGTTTTGTTCAGTTGCACCCCCCAAGATCTCTCTGCCACAGACCTGGAACTCCCCCAACGCAGGAGGGTGGCCCGTCCTACAAACTTCAACATCCTGTAGGCGGGCTGCCCTCTTCGTCTCGACTGCCGCACCCACACAGCGAGCGGCACCGGACGTCTTCCTCCCGAACGACACGCACAGTCCCTCAATCACAGTCGCATCCTGGCGCCTGACGCGGGTGTCCCACCCATCCAAAACCCCCGTCTCCCCCCTGACCAAGTCCTTCCTAACCCTCCAACCCTCATCACCAATCCCTCTCTCCAACCCTTCCAAACCCTCCTCTCCCTCTCCAACCCTCCCCAACCCCCCTCTCCAACCCGAGGTGCGAAGGGCAACCCCCGCCCCTCCGCACAAAAAAGACAAAAAATGCTGTGATACATTTTGGTGCGCAAAGACAAGGGGGGGGGGTGCTGGCCACCTTGCCCCTTCCTCCCCCTTCAACCCCCCCGATCTAAAGAAGCCCTGCCCCCCTCCCCCCCGCACCCAACACACAAGGGCAGTGCAATGCAAGGCAGGGCAATACCATCCCTGGCAGTGCGATGCAGTACAGGACAGGGCATGTAGTCCAGCCAGGGGTAGGGGTTTGGGCTCCTGGCCAGTGGTAGGGCTTTGGGCTCCCAACCTTTTCTGAAGTGGGCTGGGGCTTGCTGAAGGCAATCGCATCGGAGACTGGCATGCACAGCCCAACCGCCCCGCCCCCGCCTATGCCCCTGCCGCACTGACCCTCGCCCCCCCCCACGTTCCTGCCCCGTTGACCACTTCCACCGCTCCTGCCTGTGCCCCTGCCCTGCCCCTGCCCTTGCCCCACCAGCCCACAACCCGGACACAGTACCAGGGGTCCAACGGGACACTCCCTAGAACAGATACCGATTTGTATGCCCAAGACCTGTCCGGGCCTTCGTGGGCACGCTCACCTTCTGGTCTCAGACCCCCACCCCCACCCCCGGCTCAACCTGCTCCAAAGTGTCCCGGTGTGTGGGGAAGCGGCACCCGCCTGTGCGTTTCCCCAGAGGCAGGAGGAGAGTATACCGGTGGCAGAGGCCTCCACAGTGATTTTTTTCCTTTGCATTCAGCACCCGGCCTGGGGCCCACTGTGGAATGTTTCTGTTGAAGTGCCGTCGCCTCCCCTCCAGCCGCCGTCGGTTGGCGCTTAACCGCCGTTGGTTGCACTTTCAAATGCTGAGCTTCATTTGACGAACACCGGCAGGTTTATTCCCTTTGGGCCCCTGGGGACCGCCCTGACAGGTGGGGTCGCGGTGCAGAGAAAAGAAAATACAATTCTCGTCTTCACAGCATAGAGTCCGGGTGGCACCGAGGCATCGTCATTTCCCCCGCGGGGGCGGCTGTCGCTCAGCTTCCGACGGTTACCGGCCGCCCAGTCCCCACCGGCAATTGGCCGATGTTGCAGGGCATATGTCCCCTGGTCTGAGACCCATCCGTGGACACGCTCGCGCACAACAGGGCGTGTTTCCAAATGGTCAGGCCTCGGGATCGAACCCACGGAGCAGGTGTTTGAGGCCGTGGGGTTACTGCCGGCTCCAGAGTGGCCACTCCGAGAGTGGGGGTTGAACCTGTGCTCATGGGGGCAAGAGCTTTGTGTGCTGTGGCTGTGGGACCCACCGGAGCCTCTCAGCGGTTGGCTGCAAAACGGTGCAGGGACTGCTATCTCTGTGGGTATTCTGTGTCGGACAGGGCCTTCGGTTCCTGGAAGATGGTCTCCCGTGGACATCAAACAAAGGGCTCCTCTTTTGCTATGAAACACCAGAGTGTTCTCAATGGTAGTGTTTGCCTCCCCCGCGATACCCTCCAGTGCCCGCATCCTCCACCGCCCCTGCACCGCTTGCTCGTCCGCCGTAGGTACTAGTGGACCTGCAGCAGCTGCTGGAGGCGCATCACCAGCACGTGACCACGGCCACCGAGACGCCTTGCAAGGCCAGCCTTTTCATGCCGGTGTTCCGTGCCCACGCAGGACATCTCTCCGGGGGGGGGGGGGCAGCGAGGCGAGGCGAGGCGAGACAGGGCGCAAAGCGGACATGCAGATCTCCCCTTTGAAGGCTATTCTGGGGGCCAGCACGGCCGCCAAGTCGAAGAACCACCCGCACAGGCTTGTGGTCACCTTCGTGGGCAGTTTGGTCAAGAACACCGGCATGAATGGGCTGGCCTTGCGCCGGCATTGGCATGCACCGCAATCCGCCCACCCTGTGTTGGGTGGGCTGACAAAGCGGTCCCATGATGCGGTCCGAGGTACTGTCCGGCACAAGGGGGGCTCGGTTTCCATAAGCGGGCCCCTCGGCATCTCCCTTGCCTTTCAAGCGGTGCCAATGTCTCCCTACCCCCCTCCCACAATCCCCCCCCCCCCCGATTCCAATTAAGCAAAAGCTCAGGTTGGAGTCAAAGTCAGGACAGATAAACAAAATGCCCTTTCGGGCATTCATGTGTATTCTCCCTTCTTCTCTGGTTGACTCAACCTTCCCCCGGTCTCAGACCCAACCCAGGCACACTGGCGCACGATGGGGCATGTTCCAAAACGGTAGGGCCTTGGGAGGGTTTGGAGGTTGTGCCGTTCCTGCGGCTCCGAAACGACGAGTGCAAAAGCCTTGTGCGTTGTGGCCTCTGGACCGAGCGGAGCCCCTCGGTGGTTGCCGGCGGAACTGTGCAGGGCGGCTTGTTGTCTCTGAGGGTATTTTGTGTCGAGCAGGACCCTCGATTCTTGGAAGAAGGTCTCCCACTGCGACGGCTGAGGGACACACCGCAAACGTTGACCCGGACTGGGTGGAGGACAAGGAGGATCCTCCGATGATGAGCGGTGGGGGAGGCGGCGGGGGAGGCGGGGCCATCTGGCCCCCCGAAAGAGGGGCGGCCACACCCGCCACCGCCACCACCCAAGACGGCCAAGGAGCGGGTAAAGCAGCTACTAAGCCGTCTTCAAAAGCAATCAACCAGCTGCATTATGGTGTGTCCCCTTCGTAGGATACCAATGCCTGTTCAACATGCTTTTTTTTCGTGAGCTAATGCTCAACTGGCAGGTGAACCGTTCTAGATCCTGCGATCGCTTCTAGAAAGGTTAAGGGGCTGTAGAGTGTGGAAGGGTTTATGCAAGTGTGGACAGTATACTTGATCAGTTGGTTGCAGGTGTCTTTTTGGCCGTAGAGAGGCGGATCTTTTTTTTTTATACAGCAAAAATCCTAGAGGCTGTGGTCCGCACACGGCGGACCAGACGCCTTGGTGCATGAGTTGCTTTTACGATGGGTACATTGGAACCTGTTGGGGCGGGGGGTGTTGGGGTCCAGCCCTGGCCTTCAATGGTGCGGTGACCTTTTGTGGTCAATGGTGCGGTGACCTTTTGTGGAACAGTTGGCCCTGTGACTGTGCATGCAGAGTCGCTGTCCTGAATTGCGAATGGCGATTTGTGCTTTGACGCTACGTGCACCGGCCGGGGGGCGGGGGTGCTTAGTGGGTTGGCAGTTCCGATGAGAGGGCGGCAGTCTGTGTGAGTAAGCTTGCCACTTGCACACTCTTGTGTTTTACCCTCAAACCCACGCGTCAGCAGTCCATATGTCATGCTCAGCAGTCGCTACCTCTATTCCTTCATTCCGATCCCAATCCAGGGTGGGGATAGAGGTTGACCCCAAATTCACGTGTACTTGTATTTCACAAGAGACATCTGCGAGGGCAAGTGGGTTCCCGGGGACCTGCTGGCACCTGTCTCTGCCAAGCCTTCTGCCAAAAAGGGCCAAACCGCCGCCCGTTTTCTGCCGCAATTTCTGTGCCCCACAGTGTGTGTGTAAGATGGTAGTACGGTTCCCCGGCGAAGGGTTGGGGACCGTCACCGGGCCACCGTCAACCGTCCCCCGGGGGGTGGCGGGGGACCGTCTTCCACAGGGTGGGGAAGGACAAGAGGGGGGGGGGGGTTTACCAGATTTGGTATCCCAGACCCCTGGTGTGCCTTTCCGCGTTTTGTTCAGTTGCACCCCCCAAGATCTCTCTGCCACAGACCTGGAACTCCCCCAACGCAGGAGGGTGGCCCGTCCTACAAACTTCAACATCCTGTAGGCGGGCTGCCCTCTTCGTCTCGACTGCCGCACCCACACAGCGAGCGGCACCGGACGTCTTCCTCCCGAACGACACGCACAGTCCCTCAATCACAGTCGCATCCTGGCGCCTGATGCGGGTGTCCCACCCATCCAAAACCCCCGTCTCCCCCCTGACCAAGTCCTTCCTAACCCTCCAACCCTCATCACCAATCCCTCTCTCCAACCCTTCCAAACCCTCCTCTCCCTCTCCAACCCTCCCCAACCCCCCTCTCCAACCCGAGGTGCGAAGGGCAACCCCCGCCCCTCCGCACAAAAAAGAGAAAAAATGGTGTGATACATTTTGGTGCGCAAAGACAAGGTGGGGGGGGGGGTGCTGGCCAACTTGCCCCTTCCTCCCCCTTCAACCCCCCCGATCAAAAGAAGCCTTGCCCCCCTCCCCCCCGCACCCAACACACAAGGGCAGTGCAATGCAAGGCAGGGCAATACCATCCCTGGCAGTGCGATGCAGTACAGGACAGGGCATGTAGTCCAGCCAGGGGTAGGGGTTTGGGCTCCTGGCCAGTGGTAGGGCTTTGGGCTCCCAACCTTTTCTGAAGTGGGCTGGGGCTTGCTGAAGGCAATCACATCGTAGAGTGGCATGCAGAGCCCAACCGCCCCGCCCCCGCCTATGCCCCTGCCGCACTGACCCTCGCCCCCCCCCCACGTGCCTGCCCCGCTGACCACTTCCACCGCTCCTGCCTGTGCCCCTGCCCTGCCCCTGCCCCTGCCCCACCAGCCCACAACCCGGACACAGTACCAGGGGTCCAACGGGACACTCCCTAGAACAGATACCAATTTGTATGCCCAAGACCTGTCCGGGCCTTCGTGGGCACGCTCACCTTCTGGTCTCAGACCCCCACCCCCACCCCCGGCTCAACCTGCTCCAAAGTGTCCCGGTGTGTGGGGAAGCGGCACCCGCCTGTGCGTTTCCCCAGAGGCAGGAGGAGAGTATACCGGTGGCAGAGGCCTCCACAGTGATTTTTTTCCTTTGCATTCAGCACCCGGCCTGGGGCCCACTGTGGAATGTTTCTGTTGAAGTGCCGTCGCCTCCCCTCCAGCCGCCGTCGGTTGGCGCTTAACCGCCGTTGGTTGCACTTTCAAATGCTGAGCTTCATTTGACGAACACCGGCAGGTTTATTCCCTTTGGGCCCCTGGGGACCGCCCTGACAGGTGGGGTCGCGGTGCAGAGAAAAGAAAATACCATTCTCGTCTTCACAGCATAGAGTCCGGGTGGCACCGAGGCATCGTCATTTCCCCCGCGGGGGCGGCTGTCGCTCAGCTTCCGACGGTTACCGGCCGCCCAGTCCCCACCGGCAATTGGCCGATGTTGCAGGGCATATGTCCCCTGGTCTGAGACCCATCCGTGGACACGCTCGCGCACAACAGGGCGTGTTTCCAAATGGTCAGGCCTCGGGATCGAACCCACGGAGCAGGTGTTTGAGGCCGTGGGGTTACTGCCGGCTCCAGAGTGGCCACTCCGAGAGTGGGGGTTGAACCTGTGCTCATGGGGGCAAGAGCTTTGTGTGCTGTGGCTGTGGGACCCACCGGAGCCTCTCAGCGGTTGGCTGCAAAACGGTGCAGGGACTGCTATCTCTGTGGGTATTCTGTGTCGGACAGGGCCTTCGGTTCCTGGAAGATGGTCTCCTGTGGACATCAAACAAAGGGCTCCTCTTTTGCTATGAAACACCAGAGTGTTCTCAATGGTAGTGTTTGCCTCCCCCGCGATACCCTCCAGTGCCCGCATCCTCCACCGCCCCTGCACCGCTTGCTCGTCCGCCGTAGGTACTAGTGGACCTGCAGCAGCTGCTGGAGGCGCATCACCAGCACGTGACCACGGCCACCGAGACGCCTTGCAAGGCCAGCCTTTTCATGCCGGTGTTCCGTGCCCACGCAGGACATCTCTCCGGGGGGGGGGGGGGCAGCGAGGCGAGGCGAGGCGAGACAGGGCGCAAAGCGGACATGCAGATCTCCCCTTTGAAGGCTATTCTAGGGGCCAGCACGGCCGCCAAGTCGAAGAACCACCCGCACAGGCTTGTGGTCACCTTCGTGGGCAGTTCGGTCAAGAACACCGGCATGAATGGGCTGGCCTTGCGCCGGCATTGGCATGCACCGCAATCCGCCCACCCTGTGTTGGGTGGGCTGACAAAGCGGTCCCATGATGCGGCCCGATGTACTGTCCGGCACAAGGGGGGCTCGGTTTCCATAAGCGGGCCCCTCGGCATCTCCCTTGCCTTTCAAGCGGTGCCAATGTCTCCCTACCCCCCTCCCACAATCCCCCCCCCCCCGATTCCAATTAAGCAAAAGCTCAGGTTGGAGTCAAAGTCAGGACAGATAAACAAAATGCCCTTTCGGGCATTCATGTGTATTCTCCCTTCTTCTCTGGTTGACTCAACCTTCCCCCGGTCTCAGACCCAACCCAGGCACACTGGCGCACGATGGGGCATGTTCCAAAACGGTAGGGCCTTGGGAGGGTTTGGAGGTTGTGCCGTTCCTGCGGCTCCGAAACGACAGGTGCAAGAGCCTTGTGCGTTGTGGCCTCTGGACCGAGCGGAGCCCCTCGGTGGTTGCCGGCGGAACTGTGCAGGGCGGCTTGCTGTCTCTGAGGGTATTCTGTGTCGAGCAGGACCCTCGATTCTTGGAAGAAGGTCTCCCACTGCGACGGCTGAGGGACACAACGCAAACGTTGACCCGGACTGGGTGGAGGACAAGGAGGATCCTCCGATGATGAGCGGTGGGGGAGGCGGCGGGGGAGGCGGGGCCATCTGGCCCCCCGAAAGAGGGGCGGCCACACCCGCCACCGCCACCACCCAAGACGGCCAAGGAGCGGGTAAAGCAGCTACTAAGCCGTCTTCAAAAGCAATCAACCAGCTGCATTATGGTGTGTCCCCTTCGTAGGATACCAATGCCTGTTCAACATGCTTTTTTTTCGTGAGCTAATGCTCAACTGGCAGGTGAACCGTTCTAGATCCTGCGATCGCTTCTAGAAAGGTTAAGGGGCTGTAGAGTGTGGAAGGGTTTATGCAAGTGTGGACAGTATACTTGATCAGTTGGTTGCAGGTGTCTTTTTGGCCGTAGAGAGGCGGATCTTTTTTTTTTATACAGCAAAAATCCTAGAGGCTGTGGTCCGCACACGGCGGACCAGACGCCTTGGTGCATGAGTTGCTTTTACGATGGGTACATTGGAACCTGTTGGGGCGGGGGGTGTTGGGGTCCAGCCCTGGCCTTCAATGGTGCGGTGACCTTTTGTGGTCAATGGTGCGGTGACCTTTTGTGGTCAATGGTGCGGTGACCTTTTGTGGAACAGTTGGCCCTGTGACTGTGCATGCAGAGTCGCTGTCCTGAATTGCGAATGGCGATTTGTGCTTTGACGCTACGTGCACCGGCCGGGGGGCGGGGGTGCTTAGTGGGTTGGCAGTTCCGATGAGAGGGCGGCAGTCTGTGTGAGTAAGCTTGCCACTTGCACACTCTTGTGTTTTACCCTCAAACCCACGCGTCAGCAGTCCATATGTCATGCTCAGCAGTCGCTACCTCTATTCCTCTATTCCGATCCCAATCCAGGGTGGGGATAGAGGTTGACCCCAAATTCACGTGTACTTGTATTTCACAAGAGACATCTGCGAGGGCAAGTGGGTTCCCGGGGACCTGCTGGCACCTGTCTCTGCCAAGCCTTCTGCCAAAAAGGGCCAAACCGCCGCCCGTTTTCTGCCGCAATTTCTGTGCCCCACAGTGTGTGTGTAAGATGGTCGGCGAAGGGTTGGGGACCGTCACCGGGCAACCGTCAACCGTCCCCCGGGGGGTGGCGGGGGACCGTCTTCCACAGGGTGGGGAAGGACAAGAGGGGGGGGGGTTTACCAGATTTGGTATCCCAGACCCCTGGTGTGCCTTTCCGCGTTTTGTTCAGTTGCACCCCCCAAGATCTCTCTGCCACAGACCTGGAACTCCCCCAACGCAGGAGGGTGGCCCGTCCTACAAACTTCAACATCCTGTAGGCGGGCTGCCCTCTTCGTCTCGACTGCCGCACCCACACAGCGAGCGGCACCGGACGTCTTCCTCCCGAACGACACGCACAGTCCCTCAATCACAGTCGCATCCTGGCGCCTGATGCGGGTGTCCCACCCATCCAAAACCCCCGTCTCCCCCCTGACCAACTCCTTCCTAACCCTCCAACCCTCATCACCAATCCCTCTCTCCAACCCTTCCAAACCCTCCTCTCCCTCTCCAACCCTCCCCAACCCCCCTCTCCAACCCGAGGTGCTAAGGGCAACCCCCCCCCCCTCCGCACAAAAAAGAGAAAAAATGGTGTGATACATTTTGGTGCGCAAAGACAAGGTGGGGGGGGGGGGTGCTGGCCAACTTGCCCCTTCCTCCCCCTTCAACCCCCCCGATCAAAAGAAGCCTTGCCCCCCTCCCCCCCGCACCCAACACACAAGGGCAGTGCAATGCAAGGCAGGGCAATACCATCCCTGGCAGTGCGATGCAGTACAGGACAGGGCATGTAGTTCAGCCAGGGGTAGGGGTTTGGGCTCCTGGCCAGTGGTAGGGCTTTGGGCTCCCAACCTTTTCTGAAGTGGGCTGGGGCTTGCTGAAGGCAATCGCATCGTAGAGTGGCATGCAGAGCCCAACCGCCCCGCCCCCGCCTATGCCCCTGCCGCACTGACCCTCGCCCCCCCCCCACGTGCCTGCCCCGTTGACCACTTCCACCGCTCCTGCCTGTGCCCCTGCCCTGCCCCTGCCCCTGCCCCACCAGCCCACAACCCGGACACAGTATCAGGGGTCCAACGGGACACTCCCTGGGACAGATACCAATTTGTATGCCCAAGACCTGTCCGGGCCTTCGTGGGCACGCTCACCTTCTGGTCTCAGACCCCCACCCCCACCCCCGGCTCAACCTGCTCCAAAGTGTCCCGGTGTGTGGGGAAGCGGCACCCGCCTGTGCGTTTCCCCAGAGGCAGGAGGAGAGTATACCGGTGGCAGGGGCCTCCACAGTGATTTTTTTCCTTTGCATTCAGCACCCGGCCTGGGGCCCACTGTGGAATGTTTCTGTTGAAGTGCCGTCGCCTCCCCTCCAGCCGCCGTCGGTTGGCGCTTAACCGCCGTTGGTTGCACTTTCAAATGCTGAGCTTCATTTGACGAACACCGGCAGGTTTATTCCCTTTGGGCCCCTGGGGACCGCCCTGACGGGTGGGGTCGCGGTGCAGAGAAAAGAAAATACAATTCTCGTCTTCACAGCATAGAGTCCGGGTGGCACCGAGGCATCGTCATTTCCCCCGCGGGGGCGGCTGTCGCTCAGCTTCCGACGGTTACCGGCCGCCCAGTCCCCACCGGCAATTGGCCGATGTTGCAGGGCATATGTCCCCTGGTCTGAGACCCATCCGTGGACACGCTCGCGCACAACAGGGCATGTTTCCAAATGGTCAGGCCTCGGGATCGAACCCACGGAGCAGGTGTTTGAGGCCGTGGGGTTACTGCCGGCTCCAGAGTGGCCACTCCGAGAGTGGGGGTTGAACCTGTGCTCATGGGGGCAAGAGCTTTGTGTGCTGTGGCTGTGGGACCCACCGGAGCCTCTCAACGGTTGGCTGCAAAACGGTGCAGGGAGGACTGCTATCTCTGTGGGTATTCTGTGTCGGACAGGGCCTTCGGTTCCTGGAAGATGGTCTCCTGTGGACATCAAACAAAGGGCTCCTCTTTTGCTATGAAACACCAGAGTGTTCTCACTGGTAGTGTTTGCCTCCCCCGCGATACCCTCCAGTGCCTGCATCCTCCACCGCCCCTGCACCGCTTGCTCGTCCGCCGCAGGTGCTAGTGGACCTGCAGCAGCTGCTGGAGGCGCATCACCAGCACGTGACCACGGCCACTGCGACGCCCTGCAAGGCCAGCCTATTCATGCCGGTGTTCCTGAGGACGTGCCCACGCAGGACATCCCCCCAATGCCGGCGCAAGGCCAGCCCATGCATGCCGATGTTCCTGACCGAACTGCCCACGCAGGTGACCACAAGCCTGTGCGGGTGGTGCTTTGACTTGGCGGCCGTGCTGGCCCCCACGATAGCATTCAACGGGGAGGTGTGTGTGTCCGCTTTGTGCCCTGCCTCGCCTCGCCTCGCCTCGGCTCTCTGCCCCCCCCAATGCACCGCAATCCGCCCCCCCTGTGTTGGGGGGGCTGACAAGGCGGTCCCATGATGCGGCCCGATGTACTGTCCGGCACAAGGGGGGCTCGGTTTCCATAAGCGGGCCCCTCAGCATCTCCCTTGCCTGCCAAGCGGCGCCAATGTCTCCCTACCCCCCTCCCACAACCCCCCCCCCCCCGATTCCAATTAAGCAAAAGCTCAAGTTGGAGTCAAGGTCAGGGCAGATAAACAAAATGCCCTTTCGGGCATTCATGCGCACGTTGGGGCATGTTCCCAAACGGTTGGGCCTTGGGAGTATTTGGTCGCCGTGCCGTTCCTGCGGCTCCAGAACGACGGGCGCAAGTAGTTGAGGCAATGCTATATCGATTTAACTCATGTGTTTCAGTCTTAGATCCACAGAAACGCATTGATTCAAGTATTCCCATCACCGAGTGAGAAGTGTGTATCACTAATACAGGTGCAGGTTGAAGCATATCGGGTCAAAGGGTGTGCCGGTGGAAGAACGATGACAATCCATTAGTCTTCCACACACACACACACACACACACATTGATCCCGGCATCACGTGCATCACCTGCGACAACGTCGTTTGGGCAGGGGAGTTTGTGCAATTTTCACAAGAGCAGTAATGGACTGGGGCAACAAATGAACATCCCCTGTCACCTGCAGATACCACCAGAAATGTGGGTCCCCCGCTCCCCCGGCCCTGTGGGACACAGAACCGGGACAGGGGTAATGGAGACTGGACATGGGTTGCACGGAAAATGGGTGTATCTGTTGACCAACCAGAGCAAATTTCACTACACGGAGGGAGATGAGGGATGTGCCAAGATGCATACATGTTGCCACTTCACATGGCATGCGCTCGAGCCAATGGGTTAAAAGGATGATGTGGTACACACAGAGACGTTTTTGCACTGTACCACTGCATGCCACTAATAAACTTAGGTAAAGCCCCATGCATCGCCCGCAACACTGTGGAAGCGGAGTGCTGAGAATGCAGGGCAAATTGCATCCATGCACTTCAAAGGAACAACAAGCTTGCCCAAGTGTGCACCAAGGGTAGCTACATTCAGAAAAAATATTTTACGCACGAGGCAGTGCCCGCCTGCCCATTGGGTCTGCATGGTCACTGTGCATTTCAACCGGCAGTCTGCAGTCAAGCTACTGGGTTTCCCATGGATAAGTGGTTGCGATCGTGGCCAAATGCATGCGTGGATACCCATGGCTGACGATTTGAGTGACATGCATGGTGTGATGCAAGAATACAGTAAACCGAGGTCCCAAATTTCTGAAGGCGCTTGAGAAACATGGGGCATTTCGTCCGCAGTATCCCTAAATTGTGCAAGGGAACTTGTAATCTGGCATGGGGTATCCCATAAGTGGTGCCCCGAGCTTGAAAAACCCAATATACCGAAACGCCACATCACATGGATGTGTTTTTTGACGCTCTACAGGCTGGGCAGGTCCGCCCCTTGGGCGCTGCCCGGCCCCCTGTGGTTATGGTGCCTGTGCAGTACCATTGGTGACCTGATGATGCCACTGCATAAATGTCAGTCCGCAATGAAGCATAGACAACATTTTCAAGTCCCGTATGGTTCATGTATTCACCCCTTTTCGGGAAGCCTCGGGAAGGGCTATCCATCCCGCAAGGAAGAAGGACGGTGGCGTGGGAGGGGGCTCGTCCTTTACAGGGTTTGTTCCACGGCACTGGGGTGGGGTGGGGGGCGGCTTTGAAAGGGTGAGGGTGAGACAATTGTGGTGAGGCAGGCCTGGGGTGCCGCAACAAGGCCTCGTTGTGCGGATCGGGGAAAGCCGTGTTGAGAAGTGGCTGGGGGCGCTCATCCCCTGCTTCATGGGAGCAAGGGGTCGGGCCTTGGTATTTGAGTGTGGGTCCTTGGTATTTGAGGGTGGGTCCTTGGTATTTGATGCTGGGTCCTTGGTATTTGAGGGTGGCTCCTTGGTATTTGAGTTTACCAAAGGCACAAAGTAGGCAAGGCTTTCAGACAGAAATCTTGTGGTAATAACGCACAGAACGGCCTAAGAGGGGACAGCAGGGGGGTAAACCAACGATGACAAGCATCGTGTGTTTGGGTTCTTGGTATTTGAGGGTGGTTCCTTTGTATTTGAGGGTGGGTCCTTGGTATTTGAGGGTGGGCCCTTGGTATTTGAGTGTGGGTCCTTGGTATTTTAGGCTGGCGTCGGATTTCTCTCCGTTGTATTGCTAACGCCAGCAATTATCCGGGCTCAGCACGCATTTGGCCATCCGGTGTCCATGGTCTTCAAGCCTGAGCACGTCCGCCCATGTAACCCTGTGGGGCGCCTTTTTGATTTCCGCCGTCCTTCTGCGGCACAGCGTGCGCAGCTTGGGGTAGGTTTGTCTCTGCTGCTTTCGTGGTCGCGTCTCGGACGCTGGTAGCCGGAAGACTGCATGGGGGCATACCGTCAGTTCATGCTGTCAGCGGCGCCTCTACGCGTGTCAGCAGTTGTGGGCACTCCAGCGGATGACCCCCCCCCCTTACGGAAGCCCTGGTGTCGCTGCGGTGGGGCTATCAGGCGGAAGCATGGTGCGTGTATATGCATACACGTATACGTCATATATACGTCATGCATATGTTGCGTAGAGTTGTGCAATGCTAGTAGCTATGCTGAATGATGATATTTGCTTTTTGCAGGGATGACGGAGGCTTGTGTCCTTGACATTGGTTTCGCAGGTTGAAGACCAAACCCTGAAATGTTCTGGTCTTATGATGCCTGCTTTCCCATGTGAAATACTTCGTGGTTCGTGGACGCCGCCAAACTCGAGTGCACTATGGAGGTATGTTCACCAGTCACACACACATGTGAATTTCCTCAAACAATGTCCAAGGGCACTGGAAGTTCCGCAAACAATACCCCTGCAATTTCCCCATAGGAGTGCGCTACCATCCAATTTCCGTGCTGCCTTGAAGGTTCCCCAAGGAACGCATTAGAGCGGAAAAAAGTAAAGGAGGAGGTACCCCCACCAGGTCCAACCCCCTCCCTCCCCGGTCCAAACCAGCCACCCCCCCCCTCCCCCTCTTCCAATGCAGGTGACAGTCAGAGTTGGAAGACAGAAAGACTTTTCAGCTTAACGTGGCAACGATGAGGCCATGAACCCTATTTTTGCAATGAGCTACCAGTTTGAGCTATTAGCTGAGTTGTAGCAGCACTCGGCTGCAGCTGGTGTAGCAGGTTCAATTCCCAGGCAGGTCAATGTTGATCCCTGTTATGCAAAAACAATTTCTGGCGCCTTTGGCGCCAAATATGTTTGGGAGTCCTGTTGGCAAGGAGGAGGGTCAACCCCCCCCCCCCCCTCAGACCCCCCCCTCCTCCGTTCCAATGCGTCGTTAGGCATGGGTTAGGCACGGGTTAGACAAAGGTTAGGCACAGGTTAGGCACGGGTTAGGCACGGGTGAGACACAGGTCAGGCACAGCTTAGGCACGGGTTAGGCACGGGTTAGACAAAGGTTAGACACAAGTTAGGCACGGGTTAGGCATGGGTTAGGCACGGGTTAGGCACGGGTTAGACACAGGCTAGACACGGGCTAGGCACAATTTTTTTGATAGGAGCTCAATTGTGCCTCAAGGCTGAATTGTGAGTCAAGGGCTCACTTGTGATTGTGGGAAGTCGTAGGGGCTTGATCTGCGGGAAGTTTTCGGGAAACTTCCCGGAAACCAGCCAACTCTTCTCTGTCCTTACCAAGCCCCCCCCCCCCCCATCCACAACCCTCGTCTCCCCCCTCACCAAGTCCTTCCTAACCCTCCAACCCTCATCACCAATCCCTCTCTCCAACCCTTCCAAACCCTCCTCTCCCTCTCCAACCCTCCCCAACCCTCCTCCAACATTTTGGTGCGCAAAGACAAGGGGGGGGGTGCTGGCCAACTTGCCCCTTCCTCCCCCTTCAACCCCCCCGATCTAAAGAAGCCCTGCCCCCCTCCCCCCCGCATCCAACACACAAGGGCAGTGCAGTGCAGGGCAGGGCAATACCATCCCTGGCGGTGCGATGCAGTACAGGACAGGGCATGTAGTTCAGCCAGGGGTAGGGGTTTGGGCTCCCAACCTTTTCTGAAGTGGGCTGGGGCTTGCTGAAGGCAATCGCATTGTAGAGTGGCATGCAGAGCCCAACCGCCCCGCCCCCGCCTATGCCCCTGCCGCACTGACCCTCGCCCCCCCCCACGTTCCTGCCCCGTTGACCACTTCCACCGCTCCTGCCTGTGCCCCTGCCCTGCCCCTGCCCCTGCCCCACCAGCCCACAACCCAGACATAGTACCAGGGGTCCAACGGGACACTCCCTGGGACAGATACCAATTTGTATGCCCAAGACCCGTCCGGGCCTTCGTGGGCACGCTCACCTTCTGGTCTCAGACCCCCACCCCCACCCCCGGCTCAACCTGCTCCAAAGTGTCCCGGTGTGTGGGGAAGCGGCACCCGCCTGTGCGTTTCCCCAGAGGCAGGAGGAGAGTATACCGGTGGCAGAGGCCTCCACAGTGATTTTTTTCCTTTGCATTCAGCACCCGGCCTGGGGCCCACTGTGGAATGTTTCTGTTGAAGTGCCGTCGCCTCCCCTCCAGCCGCCGTCGGTTGGCGCTTAACCGCCGTTGGTTGCACTTTCAAATGCTGAGCTTCATTTGACGAACACCGGCAGGTTTCACGGGTGGGCCGTCTCCTCGGTTTGGGTACGCGACCCCCCCCCCCCCCCTCCGGGCCCTCCGGGCCCACTTAGTTACCAAGGGTCAATGGCTACCGGCCATACATATGGTGGCGCCGAAGGCGCCCGAAAATTTTTTTCATTCCCCTTGCCAACATAGCATCCCTCCCCGCCCAGGCGGTGGAGCACCCCAACGCTATACTTGAACCCAACCTTGACTCTAACATCCACCCCAACCCTCAGCCTGCTCCTAACCCTACACCTAACCCTACCCATGACCCTAACCCTAATCAAGACTGAATATTGGGACCGAGCTGGTGGGGGAGGGAACATCAGCTATGATTGGTGAGGGACATCAAGAATGATTCACACATTGATGGCTCTTGACAAAGTGAAATCAGCTTGCAAGTGAACCCCATCACCACGAGGCCCACTTTCAAGGCTTTTTGGACTTCTGAGGGGCCAAAATGCCCCAAAATGGGCTCAAAATGGGCTCATTTCACCCGTTTGTGCACCCCAAATGGTCTAGGATGAGGTTTGGAAAAATGCGTTTTTGACCCATTTTTGACCCATTTTTGGTCCCGAAACAGCCCATTTTCAAGGCATTTTGGGATTTTCGGAGGAACAAAATGGGCCACCACAAGCTCAAAACGGTCCAAAAACACTAGTTTTAGCGTCGGACATGGTCTAGGATCATTTTTGAGAAAAGTCATTTTTTTGCCCCTACTGGACCCTGTTGACCCATTTGGGCACCCACCTGTTTGGGCTTGAGCTTGCAGCTTGCCGCAGCCTAGTGGGCCTAGGTATGGGGGTCTAGGCGTCCGTTTGGGCAATTCTAAGGGGTGGAAACCACAAAAAGTGGCGGGTTGCGGGTGGTGTAGGTGCCCTCGGAATCGCATTTTGAGCCATGTAGCCCAAGATATGGCCTATTCTTGGTTTGTGGCTGTCGGCATTTGGACCTTCTGGGGGCCTTTTTGGGCCGTTTCCGGGACATATCATGGAGTTAGAGGGCTGCAAAGAGCTCGTTGACACGGGGAAGTCAAGCCGCACGTGTAGTGTACCCATCGTTTCCCTTCGTTTGGCCGTTTTGAATGCGTTCCGGGGCTTTCTCGGCCCAAAAATGGCTGTTTTGGGCCCTGAACTGCAGTTTTTGAAACTGAGGTCTGCCACTTGCGAATCCCGTTCCCGGCCGCCACCGTTGAGTTTCTTGCTCAAACTTTGTGTGATTGTACTTCACACCCATAGGTATCATCCACCAAAATTTCACTGGAATCCAAAGCACCACGACGGAGTTCTGATTTTGGCCCATTTCGCGCGTGCTGCTTGCTGCTTGCTTGCTGCTTGCTTGCTAAACCTGGTAGGTCCACCCTAGACCCTAAAAAGGGTTATAAAACCAAGACTGGTTCCACCAGCTCGGTGACCCTAACCCTAATCAAGACTGAATATTGGGACCGAGCTGGTGGGGGAGGGAACATTAGATATGAATGGTGAGGGACATCAAGAATGATTCACACATTGATGGCTCTTGACAAAGTGAAATGCACCTGAACCCCATCACCACAACGCCCACTTTCAAGGCTTTTTGGACTTCTCAGGGGCCAAAATGCCCCAAAATGGGCTCAAAATGGGCTCATTTCACCCTTTTGTGCACCCCAAATGGTCTACGATGAGTTTTGGAAAAATGTGTTTTTGACCCATTTTTGACCCATTTTTGGTCCCAAAACAGCCCATTTTCAAGGCATTTTGGGATTTTCGGAGGACCCAAATAGGCCAACACAAGCTCAAAACAGTCCAAAAACACTTGTTTTAGCGTCGCACATGGTCTAGGATCATTTTTGCGGAAAGTCACATTTTTACCCCTTTCGGACCCTGTTGACCCATTTGGGTACCCACCTGTTTGGGCTTGAGCTTGCAGCTTGCCACAGCCTAGTGGGCCTAGTTATTGGGGTCTAGGCGTCCGTTTGGGCAATTCTGAGGGGTGGAAACCACAAAAAGTGGGGGGTTGCGGGTGGAGTAGGTGCCCTCGGAATCGCATTTTGAGCCATGTAGCCAAAGATATGGCCTATTCTTGGTTTGTGGCTGTCGGCAGTTGGAGCTTCTGGGGGCCTTTTTGGGCCGCTTCCGCGGCATATCATGGAGTTACAGGGCCGCAAAGAGCTCGTTGACACGGGGAAGTCAAGCCGCACGTGGCGTGTACCCACCGTTTCCCTTCGTTTGGCCGTTTTGAATGTGTTCCAGGGCATTTTTGGCCCAAAAATGGCTGTTTTTGGCCCTAAACTGCAGATTTTGAAACTCAGGTCCGCCACTTGCGAATCCCGTTCCCGGCCGCCACCGTTGAGTTTCTTGCTCTAACTTTGTGTGATTGTACTTCACACCCATAGGTATCATCCACCAAAATTTCACCCGAATCTGAAGCACCACGACGGAGTTCTGATTTTTACCCATTTCGCGCGTGCTGCTTGCTTGCTGCTGCTGCTGCTGCTGCTGCTAAACCTGGTAGGTCCACCCTAGACACTAAAAAGGGTTATAAAACCAAGACTGGTTCCACCAGCTCGGTGACCCTAACCCTAACCCTAACCCTAGCCCTAGCTCTCACCCATGAGGGAGGGCAAGGGGAGGTAACGGGAGCCTATGCCCCCCCCCCCACTACCCCAAATTGCCCCACCTGGACCCCCCCCCCCAACGGACCCTCCCGACCCCCCCCCCCATCGCCCCTCCCTGAACCCCCCCCCATGGCCCCTCCCTGAACCCCCCCCCCCATCGCCCCTCCCTGAACCCCCCCCTCCAATGCCCCCCCCCCCCTAGGGGCCTTCGGCCCACTTCTACTGGGGGGGGAGTCGCGTCTAAAAGCGAGGGGACGGCCCACCCGTGGCAGGTTTCTTACCTTTGGGCCCCTGGGGACCGCCCTGACGGGTGGGGTCGCGGTGCAGAGAAAAGAAAATACAATTCTCGTCTTCACAGCATAGAGTCCGGGTGGCACCGAGGCATCGTCATTTCCCCTGCGGGGCGGGGGCGGCTGTCGCTCAGCTTCTGACGGCGACCGGCCGCCCAGTCCCCACCGGCAATTGGCCGATGTTGCAGGGCATATGTCACCCGGTCTGAGACCCATCCGTGGACACGCTCACGCACAACAGGGCGTGTTTCCAAATGGTCGGGCCTCGGGATCGAACCCACGGAGAAGGTGTTTGAGGCCGTGGGGTTACTGCCGGCTCCAGAGTGGCCACTCCGAAGGTTTGGGTTTCAACTTGCGCTCATGGGGGCAAGAGCTTTGTGTGCTGTGGCCGTGGGACTCACCGGAGCCTCTCAGCGGTTGGCTGCAAAACGGTGCAGGGAGGACTGCTATCTCTGTGGGTATTCTGTGTCGGACAGGGCCTTCGGTTCCTGGAAGATGGTCTCCTGTGGACATCAAACAAAGGGCTCCTCTTTCGCTATGAAACATCAGGGTGTTCTCAATGGTAGTGTTTGCCTCCCCCGCGATACCCTCCAGTGCCTGCATCCTCCACCGCCCATGCACCGCTTGCTCGTCCGCCGCAGGTGCTAGTGGACCTGGAGCAGCTGCTGGAGGCGCATCAGCAGCACGTGACCACGGCCACCGAGACGCCCTGCAAGGCCAGCCAGGTGACCACAAGCCTGTGCGGGTGGTGCTTTGACTTGGCGGCCGTGCTGGCCCCCACGATAGCATTCAACGGGGAGGTGTGTGTGTCCGCTTTGTGCCCTGTCTCGCCCCGCCTCGCCTCGGCTCTCTGCCCCCCCCAATGCACCGCAATCCGCCCCCCCTGTGTTGGGGGGGCTGACAAGGCAGTCCCATGATGCGGCCTGATGTACTGTCCGGCACAAGGGGGGCTCGGTTTCCATAAGCGGGCCCCTCGGCATCTCCCTTGCCTGCCAAGCGGCGCCAATGTCTCCCTACCCCCCTCCCACCAACCCCCCCCCCCCCCATTCCAATTAAGCAAAAGCTCAGGTTGGAGTCAAGGTCAGGGCAGATAAACAAAATGCCCTTTCGGGCATTCATGTGTTTTCACCCTTCTTCTCTGGTTGACTCAACCTTCCCCCGGTCCGAGACCCGCCGCACGCACACTGGTGCACAATGGGGCATGTTCCAAAACGGTAGGGCCTTGGGAGGGTTTGGACACCGTGCCGTTCCTGTGGCTCGAGAACGACGGTGCAAGAGCCTTGTGCGCTGTGGCCCCTGGACCGAGCGGAGCCCCTCAGTGGTTGCCTGCACAACTGCGCAGGGCGGCTTGCTGTCTCTGAGGTTATTCTGTGTCGAACAGGACCCTCGATTCCTCTAAGAAGGTCCCCCGCTGCGACGGCTGAGGGACACGCCGCAGACGCTGACCCGGACTGGGTGGAGGACGAGGAGGAGGAGTCATCGGAGGAGATCCCATCCTCCGACGACGAGCGGCGGGGGAGGCGGCAGGGGAGGCGGGGCCATCTGGCCCCCCGAAAGAGGGGCGGCCACCGCCCGCCACCGCCACCACCCAGGACGGCCAAGCAGCGGGTGAAGCAGCTGCTGAAGCCGTCTTCGGCAACAATCAGCCAGCTGCATTTTGGTATGTCCCCTTCATTCGTGCTTTGACACTACGTGCACCTGCCGGGGGGCGGGGGTGCTTAGTGGGTTGGCAGTCCTGATGAGAGGGCGGCAGTCTGTGTGAGTAAGCTTGCCACTTGCACACTCATGTGTTTTACCCTCAAACCCACGCGTCAGCAGTCCATATGTCATGCTCAGCAGTCGCTACCTCTATTCCTCTATTCCAATCCCAATGGACCTTGGTGCGAGTTGCTTTTACGATGGGTACTTTGGAACCTGTGATGGGGCGGGGGGTGTTGGGGTCCAGCCCTGGCCTTCAATGGTGCGGTGACCTTTTGTGGTCAATGGTGCGGTGACCTTTTGTGGAACAGTTGGCCCTGTGACTGTGCATGCAGAGTCGCTTCCCTGATTTGCGAAAGGCGCCAGGGTGGGGATAGAGGAATGACCCCAAATTCACGATTGTACCCCACCTCCCATTGTCTTTCCCCACCCCTTGTCCTCCTCAGCGGGGGGGGGGGGGGTGTCAGTTGGTCAACCCAAAAGTTGCATTGCGGGTAAGTATGCTGTCTTCCACGTTGTTTGGGTGAAAAGTGCCCGCGGTGTGTGGGGTATGGGACACAGTTTTGTGGACAACTTGTATTTCACAAGAGACATCTGCGAGGGCAAGTGGGTTCCCGAGGACCTGCTGGCACCTCTCTCTGCCAAGCCTCCTGCCCAAAAGGGCCAAACCGCCGCCCGTTTTCTGCCGCAATTTCTGTGCCCCACAGTGTGTGTGTAAGATGGTAGTACGGTTCCCCGGCGGAGGGTTGGGGACCGTCACCTGGCAACCGTCAACCGTCCCCCGGGGGGTGGCGGGGGACCGTCTTCCACAGGGTGGGGAAGGACAAGGGGGGGGGGGGGGTTTACCAGATTTGGTATCCCAGACCCCTGGTGTGCCTTTCCACGTTTTGTTCAGTTGCACCCCCCAAGATCTCTCTGTCACAGACCTGGAACTCCCCCAACACAGGAGGGTGGCCCGTCCTACAAACTTCGACACCCTGTAGGCGGGCTGCCCTCTTCGTCTCGACAGCCGCACCCACACAGCAAGCGGCACCGGACCTCTTCCTCCCGAACGACACGCACAGTCCCTCAATCACAGTCGCATCCTGGCGCCTGACGCGGGTGATGGCATGGCACGGCTCGCGCACCGTCCCTGACGCCGTCACCGACCCCAACGCCCGCCGCAACCTGTGGTGGTGGTGGAACACCACGATGTACCCCACCAGCCCCGCCAGGTCCCGTGGGCTCCGCACTCCGTCCGCCGCACAGCCCCCTTCCCCCCTCCCTCTCGCAAACCTCGTCACTTACAGTCGGCTCAAGGGCCCTTGTCAAGGGGTTCCGTGTGACAGGGCCCCAAGGGGGGGGGGGGGGGGGCTCTGGATGCAAAGCACACCGCCGCACGAAGTCGTCAGGGACGGGGCAGCTCCCCCCCCCGCCCGTCCACTGACCGTTGTACTTTAGGTTAGGTTGGCAAGTTCGGTTGGTTTACGTTTGTTGGTTTTTTCTTATTCTGCACTGTGTAGCGAGGTCAGGTCACATATAGATACACTCATTCACTCACACACCACACACACGCAGCACCACAGGCGTGCATACACACGCACATGCAAAGAGACACACAAAATCACACACACACACACACACACGCACCGAGCATGTGGCGCTTCCTCAGCGCTGCACGGCACGTGCCCTCGTTCATATGGCACCTGCCTTTTGTTTCTTGCTTTCCTTTTTTTGGGGGGGGGGGGCTGTTGGGTGCCCATTGGGGATCCAACAGCCCGGCAGGTAGGTAGGGGTAGGGGTAGGGCACGCACAGTGACATCTGGAAGTACAATGCCCCAGATTCAGTAATCTCGCAAAACTGTCGTTGTGTGCCCCGGGCTTTCTGGTGCTATTTCTGCACCCGCACCTACAGGGGCACTTGGACGACACGAAAAACAACACAGACACGCGTGCGGACACACGCACAGAGTGGTGCTGATGCACGAGATCTCTTCATTTGGCCATAAACTCAAAAAAAAAAAAGAATAGACACTCAGAACCAGATGCGCCAGGGTGGGGATCCATTGGAGGTGTTTCCTGGGGGGTTAACGCCCTGTTGGGCATTGTTGAATTGCGTCGGTGCCCTCTGTGTGTGCTGTGCTCCAAAAGTGAACAGTTTCCAATGCAATGGTGTGGGCGAACCTCTGTGCAATGTGTGTGCCCACGGCGACGCAGAAATTTTTCGTGTGTGTTTCCATTGATGTGGCTGTGTGTGTTGCACCGAAATTGTTGTTCATGTGTGTCAGTATTGAATTTCAATTCAATTTTCGAGGCTTCCTTTGTACATCACCAATATTCAAATTTATCCAGCAGATGTTTCCAGAGAACAACACATCACAATCTTTGCCATTGTAGACCAGGTCAATTCAGTGACTGAGCTCTCTTTGCCTCTTTTGTGTGTGTGTGTGTGGGTGTGTGTGTGATTTGTGTTTCTCTTGTTAATGTGAGGGCAGGGAAGGGAGCATAGTGGTGGTATGCACCCTCCCTTCCAGCAATGTACTTTTGGGTCAAGGTATGGCAAGGCATACCACTTTTAGATCCAGGTATGGCAAGGCATCGCACTTTTTGGATCATGCATGGCAAGCCATAACATTTTCTAGGTCCAGGCATGGCAAGGCATATTCATTCTGGATCAAGGCACGGCAAGGCATGTACAGGCAGAGCTCTTGTAGATCAAGGCCTGGCAAGGCAGATCACTTTCACGGCAGATCAAGGCATGGCAAGGAATAGCATACCATTTTTGGATCAGGGCATGGTAAGGTGTAGCATTTATGGATCAAGGCATGGCACTCATGGATCAAGGAATGGCAAGGTTTGGTTTCCGGGAAGAATAGGGGTGCCATTGATGCCCACTAGACCTGAACCGTCTATTGGAAAAGCGAGACAGAAATTTAGATGTAAAGTCCTGTTCCAACGTCAACAAAGTCTGTTTTATTTTTTACCCATGTGTGTTGTGTGTTTTGTTTTTCATGCATGTATGCAACCACGTATTCATGCAATCAATGGTTAAGAAAATAAAACAAAATGCAATGTTCTATTGGCCCACGGATCGCACATCCAACTAGGGTTCATGAGATTGGAAAAAACGTGAACTCAATGATCAACAAAGGGGACATTGAAATTATGTTCGCTTGTGGTAGGGGCGAACCCCCCCCCCCAGTTTAGGTCACAGAAACCACAGAAGGGGGTTCTATCTAATTAGGTGACAAGGGGGGGGGGGTTCTCCCCTTTTTTTGGGGGGGGATCACCATTTTCGGAGGTCTTTTCATTCTTTTACCAGTAGTCCATGGTTTCCACGTGGGGCCATGGTGGATATGTGTATATGTGTAACCTCGTGGTGGCTCTTTGTCAACTCTTCTCATCAGGGGCTCTAGATTGCCGATTGACCATATGTTGTGTGTTACAATAAAGGTGTAAAGGTGGAATAAAAATGCATATGTGTATGTGTGTGTGTGTGTGCGGTTGGTTGTGTTGAGGACATCAGGGGGGGGGGGGTGCCCTTAGCACCTCGGGCATTGAGGGGATGCACAGTGCAAAAACGTGGGGGGGGGGGTATAAGGATACAATTGATACAATTGGGGTCAATTTGTGGTGCGGTTTTTTATTTCGGTGGGGGGTATTTTTGTGCCCAGGGGTGGGTGGGGTTCTCCCCGTTGGGGGGTCTTGTGCACTGGACGGGAGGGGTTTAACCTTTTATTGGCAGCCCATGGACGTGGGGATAAAACTACCCAATAATGGGTTAAAACGCTACCCACAAGGCCCCTTTTGGCCATTTTGGAGCTTTGGTGTGGTGTTATTCCACCTAGGGGTGGGGTTATCACCCAACCGGGGGTGGGCATCACCCTTTTTAGGCAAAGTATTTTGTTTCTAGTGTGCATTTGCACACAGCACATAGTTTTTCATAGGATTCAAGATTTGTATTCTGCTCTATTCATGCTGCTGCTATGCTTTGTGGACATCCTATGCTTTACCTGCGATACTTGATCATCACCACAGCATCGAAAAATGTGGTTCTGGCATTTCGGTTTTTGGGGCTGAATCTTGCATGGGAGCTCTCCGGAGAAAAATTGGGTTTCAGCCCCGGCAGCAGCCTTCGCTTGTTCTGAATTTGCCTTCCCGTTGGTGTCGCTTTTTCAAACAGCTTGGCGGCATTTTATGGTGGAGGGTCTTTTTTCACCCCAAAGGGTTTTTTTTCAACCCAAAAGGCGGTGTTGAGGGTTTTTTTTCCTCATACGGTTATCGTATCGGAATCCTTTGGGGGGGGTTTCTCCCCGTTCGGGAGGGGTTCTTCATCATTTTGAGAGATTTTTGAATATCCACCACTGTAAACGTGGATATAGAATGATGCCTAGTAAGTGCTAATAGCTGCCGTTCACCCCGACAGAAGTGTACCGGTGCTAGTGCGAGCGCACATGTGGGCATAAGCACAGGCCCCGGCTCTTTCACCGGCCGATTTGAGAATTGAGATCTTTCTTGAAAGTCCTTAGGATAAAAAAACATATTTGTAGGTTTTCAATAATTGTTGATGCATTGCTATACTTCTTTCGTTTTACGGTTTTATGGTATTTTTGTTCTGTACTGTTTTCTCATGTATGAATGATATGTCTGGGAGCTCGGTGTATCGTAGAGATTCTGTGACAATTTGGATTAAGATTGAAAGAGACCTGCAAGAAACTGGTGCAATCGATCCCGAGCTGAAGGATGAGTACGCTAAAGACATGATACGGTCCAAGCCTTACCCTTGCTCAAAGGGGAACATGGACGAAATCATGCGGCAAGTGCCGGAGTGTGTGGAGGCGGGACTGATAGAAGAGTGCAAAGAAGGCGACTACCCCAAACATTGTTGGCCTTGCTTTTTGGTCGCCAAGCCGGGTTCCACGGCAAAAAGGCTCGTGGTGGATGACCAAAAACTCAACAAGAAGATCAAGCAGCACAGTGGATCCCTACCTTTTATAGAGAACACAGTTGAAAACGCAGCGGACCGTAAGTTCAAAAGGAAAATGGACAAAAGGAGTGGATTTTGGCAGGTGGATCTCACCGAAAGGGCAAAAGAAATGATTGTGTTCATCACACCGCAAGGGCGCATTTTCAAGTGGCGTGCAGTGCCCTTTGGCATCAGCAACGCACCAACTTTGTTTCAGGAGATGATGTCCCAAGTGCTGTGCCTGGTGAAACGGAGACCTGCCGTGCAAGAGGTAATGAAGCGGGGGGCAATTCTGGAGGCGCACATTGACGACATGCTGCTAGGAACCAACTCCATGCAAAACCACTTGGTGCTGCTGAGCAAATTTTTCGAGGTGTGTAGGGAACAACACTTGAAAATTAAGTTGGAAAAATGCGAGTTCCTACGCACGGAGATGGAGTACCTTGGATTCACCATATGACCAGGATGGTGGAAACCCACAGAGGCTAAACTCTAGGCGCTTATGGACTTCGACCTCAAGGAAGTTAAAGGTAACACTGAAGGAGTAAAAAGAATAAGGCAGTTCCTCGGGTCGTGCAAATTCTACAGGAGACACTTGAGGAATTTCACCTACAGCAGCGCGCCACTCACGGACCTCATGAAACAGGAGACCAAGTTGGAGTGGACAAGCAAGGAAGAAGAACGCTGCAAGAAAGCAAGCTGCAAGGAAAGCAAATTGAAGGGATGCTTGATATTGGGCGTACCTCGTCCCGAGAGGAGAAATCGTACGGGTGACAGATGCCTCGAACATTGGTGGTGGCGGTACCCTCCTACAATGGCAGCACATGCGAGGGGAACAATGTCAAGAAGTATATCACAAGTTGTGAACCTTAGGAGTCAACCAGGTTGGGACGCTAAGGCACGACTACGACGAGGAATGGAGGTTAGTTCCACTTGGACACTGGAACTGGAAGTGGAACGATGCCAAGAAGAACCACCTCACATACGAGCAGGAGATCATGAGCGGGGTGTTGTTACTGACCAGTCAGTCGCATATTGTGGCCTCCAACCCGGTGACTTGGTGGTGTGATCAAGAGCTAGCCCAGTCGTTCCTGAACAACCCGCCGCCCGAGCAAAAAAAGGATGGGGAGGTGGTAGACCTTCGTGTCGCAGCTCCGGTTGGCCACATTCCACATCCCTAGAGTGAAGAATGAGTTGTGCGACTATCTCTCCAGGGACGCGTTCGACGAGCTACTAGGGAGGAATATGGAGGAGATGGCCAAAGAAGCATTCGCCAAGATGGACATCCAACTGGACCTATTCGCCGAGGAAACGGCTGCGAAGACAACGGAATGGAAATTATCCGACTTGTTCGTTGAATTTCCCGTCTTTAAAACCTTGAAGGAAGGAAGGAGCTTCGTGGATGACGAAGGGGTCCAGTGGGCGAGGACATCCAGCCGCCTATACCGAGAAGTCATATGCGCACCTGCGTCCCACGTGAAAGCGATGTGCAAGTGGGCTCACAAGACCAACGGGCATCGTGGCGTGGAGAGAACAAGATGGTTTTACGAGAAACACTTGGTCACAACGCCGACAAAGGAAAGGATGACAAATGAAACCCTCTCGGAGGTCTGCCTGGAATGTGAATGTTCGTAAGCGAAGCAAAGTACAAGCGCAAACCGAGGATTGACAGCGCACCGCACCTCCTGATTCCCAAGATGGTGAACAGCGCAATCTACTTGGACTTCACCAAGATGCCAAAGTACTCGGGGCACGACTTCGCGCTTCTAGTGACCTGTGGATTGAGTCGGTTCATGAGGGTTTTCCCTCTGACGAAACGATGTGACGGAGAAACAGGTCTCAAAGAGCTCTTCGAAGGATGGATCCAAGTGTACGGACTACCAAAACTCTTTCACGGCGGCAGAGACATCAGATTTACCTCAAGTACTGTTTGGTACACGGGCGTGCTCAAGAACCTGGGAGTCGAAGTAGAGTTCGGAACGCCACACTACAAAATAAGAACACGCAATGTGAGCGGCAGATAAAGGCGTATAAGGCGATGACGAGGATCCTATTGGCGGAGGAGAAGAGCCGCAACTGGATCAAACTGGCACCTATGGCCATGTACGTGATTAATAGTCAGATCTCCTCCAGGACGGGCTACGCTCAAACAAAACTCTTCCTCAGGCATCCAGATTTTTACTTCGAAATGCCAACTGCGAAGGAGTGCAACACGAAAGTCAACGAATGGTTAGACAACTAGCGGACGATGGCACCTAAAGCGGAAGAGCTGCTCACGGAAATACGGCAACGCGAACACCAAAGGCAGAACCGCGGCAAATCCACTCCCGAGTACCACAAGGGTGACCGTGTTGTGGTGCACCACTCCAGGTTTCCGCGATGGCAGCACAATGATCTTCACTTGCCTTACTTCGAACCATACCCGGTCACAGAAGTGGGGAGAAACACCGTCAAGGTGAAGGCAAGTCCAAGCATGGGCGGATTCCTAGACGTGGGATACAACCAAATCAAACGCTACGCTGCGGTTGAAGATGAAGACCTGGAAGCATGGGAGTCGCTGGCATTGGAGGCGCAGAAGTCCAAGGAGGCGGCTGATGAGGACGAGCAAGAGGGCGGTCTAGACATTGACGCCAAGGATCAACTGCCTGAGATGAACGATGAAGAAATGAAGGAACATGACGATTACACAGTTGGTGCGATCTTACAACACAAGTGCAAGCAAGGATGGCGATTTCTTACAAGGTGGGCGAATTATGAAGTGAGCGACAGTACGTGGGAACCATTGAGTGCTTTTGTCCTTGACAACGGGAATGTGACGGGACAGACGAGTTTGCGCGAGACTGCAAGCTACACAATCTGAAAGGCATCCTTGAGACCGCCAAGAACCTGGCCCAGAGAAAACTTGAGAGAGCCTAGAGGAAAGAAAAAAAATGCAAGAGAATGAAGCAAGGTTAGGTTAGGTTACCTCAACATCATCCTTCAATCCTCCTCCGCACTGGAGTCTTCGACGGTCAAGTCAACGAAGTCAATGGAGTCAGCAACAGCGGTTGCTGAAGCTGCTGCCACTGTTGCTGCCGCCACCATAGCCACTTCCGCCGAAACCGTCAGGAGCGCCGCCGCTGTCAAGACCGCTTCTGCCATCCTCCGCTGTCTAGTGGCTGTCATGACGACGCGCTTCGGGCGAGGGGCAGGAGCTGGGAGGGCCGGATGAGGAGGTCTTACAGTGGGGGGGAGAAAGACCGAAGAGTCGGGAGGAGGTAGATTGGTGGAAGAGGAAGATGAAAGAGGAAGGGCTGAGGCTCCCTGCTTTGGAGCCCTTGATGTTGGTTTACTGCCGACTGGTATGACCACCGTGACGGTCACCGAGACGTTATCAGGAGCCTCTAAGTCTGATCGCCGCGCAAAAGGCAGGAACCCCAAAGGCGGAGCATACCGGAAATGGAAGTTAGGCGAGCCGGGATCCACTGGGGGATTGGCCCCGTAACCCACATGCCCAGTGCCGTGAACGCAACCTTGGAGGGAGGCTTAACTGATACTGCCTGTACTGTCTGCCTGACCCTGAATGCGCCTTGAGTTTTAGATATCCGCAGGTAGGTGACTCTGTAACCCAGAGATAAGGTTCGTATGGCACCGCTTAGTTAGCAGTACCCTAGCGGCCTTAAGTTCGTCTTTAAGCACACCAAGAAGACGACTGAATCAATCGCGGATTCGGCAAGGAGAGAGTAGTACGGCCACCAGCCTGAATTTGTGTCCCTCTCCAGGCCGCAACGCAACTATGTGAGTCCGGACGCCACGCAGTCATGAGAACAAGACGCGGGCCTCATATATCTCTCGGCCTCATTCGTTGTGTGCCAACGCGGTGGGTTTTGGCATTTTTCCCGGGTTTTTTCAACTTTTCATCCGATGTGCCAGAATATTGTTCCCTGGGGGGGAGGGGGTATATGTATACTTGTGTGAAATTATCTGTGTGAAAAGGCCATTTCAGAAATGTATGGGTTGGGGGGGGATAGGTGACCATATTTTTGAGTACTGAGGCCGAATTTTTCGGCGTTTCAGGGTTTTTGGGCCTCAGGCTGCTCCGCTCACGCGTGCGGGACACCAACTCACAGGTTTTCCCCTGGGTGCTCCGACATATTGTGGAGTTGGAGCAAAGTGAAAGGAGGTAAATGGATGCATTTTGACGTGCTGAATCCAAATATTGTGGTCTCATGTCCCAACTTGACAGCCTGTTTGAGAAATTCTGCCATCTTTGATTTCTTGCACTCTGGTGAGCTTGATGCTGCAAGCATTACCCGGGTGTCCAAGGTAGTTATTGGTCAAAGTCTTCAGCATATTGGGGTCTTGAGGGGACCCATGTTGCACATGTCTTCCACACATTAAATGCAACAAACCCACCCAAATGATTTGTCCCTCATAGGCCCATATGTTGGAGTAATGGGGGTAAGGGTGCGGTGCAGTCTGCCTGAAACCGGACTAGAACAGGCAAAAAAACCCAACCTGTCACCGGTAACGGCCAATTTTCGAAAAAATATGGTTCCGGACCCCCCACCTAACCCATACATCTCCGAAAAGCCCTTTTCAAGGGCTTTCCGAATATACCCCATAACCCCCCCCCCCCCCCTACGGGACACACAGTGGGCACAAATCAGGTAACAATGATGACAACCACTGAAAACCCACCGAGTTAGCGCATTCAGTACCGACCCCGAGAGATTTGGCGAATCATGGTTCCCCCAAGCCCTTTAGGATCCTTCAAGCGGAAATTCCCCCCCACCTCCACCCCATATCAATCAACCCCCAGACTAAGAAACATTCGATAGCCTGTGGGCGAACTCAAGGCAACACTCAGTACTGGTTTAGAAGTGGTGAGGCAGCAGAACATTGATGAGCTGTGACCGGTCACTTGTGACGCGGGGGCCTTCGGTAGCTAAGTATCCTTCGCTTCATGGCCCTCTGGAAAGAAGAACCCCCCCCCGCCGCAGTCTGAGAAGTACCGACAGGTCAACGACTGTTCATCTTTTCCGTCAACACAGGACTCAACATGTGTGGAATTCTCGCCGCCTGCAATGTGACCGGATGTCCAATCGCGAATCGGAAGCGTTTGCTTGCCCTATCCAAGCGTCTCAGGCACCGTGGACCTGACTGGAGCAGCATTGCCATTGTTGATGACAAGCACTACCTGTGCCACGAGCGCTTGGCCATTGTTGCCCCTGAGGAGAGTGCGGATCAACCTTTCTACTTGAAGGCGGATGACCCAAGGTTGTCGGCCGAGTCCATGACTCCGACATCCAACAAGTCTGGCAACTCCGAAGGGGAAATTGTGTGGATGGTGAATGGCGAGATCTACAATCACGCAAAATTGAAGAGTCAGTTTTATCTCCACAAGCTGCTCTCCAGTGCCAGTGACTCTGAAATCGTGGGTCTCTTGTACTGGCAATTTGGTGAACGTATGGTCCCCATGTTGGATGGCATGTTTGCCTTTGTCCTCATTGATACCCGCAGCAAAGGAGAGCCTAACATCGTTGCGGCACGCGACCACATGGGCATCTGCCCTCTTTACTGGGGCCATGGAGCTGATGGCTCTGTTTGGTTTGCATCCGAAATGAAGTGCCTCATCGACGACTGCGTAATTTACCAGGAATTCCCTCCAGGTCACGCCTTCATCAACGGTGAGGTGGTGCGCTGGTACAACCCCGTCTGGATGAACCCCGGGCACATGCCAAAAGCCGAGGCTGATTACGGCCGCATCAAGACGACCCTCATCAAGGCCGTGATCAAGCGTCTGATGACGGACGTTCCCTGTGGTGTCCTGCTGTCCGGTGGGTTGGACAGCTCGCTCATCGCCTCCATTGCCGTGCGCCACGGCGTCGAGGCCTTCAACATGCTGAGGTGGGCCCCCCGCATGCACACCTTCTCCATTGGCATCAGGAATGCCCCTGACTTGAAGGCTGCCAGAGCAGTGGCGGACCACCTTGACACGATCCATCATGAGTTTACCTTCACCGTCGAAGAGGCTTTGGACGCCTTGCCCGACCTGATCTGGCATCTGGAGACGTGGCACCAGGTCCGGGCCGCCGTCCCGATGTACCTCCTCTCCCGCAAGATCAAGGCCCTCGGGGTCAAGATGGTGCTCTCGGGCGAGGGCGCCGACGAGATTTTCGGGGGGTACCTGTACTTCCACAAGGCCCCGGGGCCCGTCGAGATGCAGGAGGAGCTGGTCCGGAAGGTGACGCGCCTGCACCAGTGGGACGTGCTGCGGGCCAACAAAGCGACGCAGGCCTGGGGTCTCGAGGGGCGCGTTCCGTTCCTGGACAAGGCGTTCCTCGACGTGTGCATGGGCATCGACCCCCGGGAGAAGATGGTCAACCTCGAGGAGAGGCCCGATGGCGTGCACCCGCGACTGGAGAAGTACATCCTGCGCAAGGCCTTCGATGATGCCGAGAGGCCGTACCTGCCGGAGAGCGTTCTCTGGCGCCAGAAGGAGCAGTTCTCGGACGGGCAGGGCTATGACTGGGTCGATGGCCTCCGCAGGTACGCGGACCAAGAGATTTCGGATGCGGAGTTCGCCAGGCGTGCCGAGCGGTTCCCCAGGGAGACCCCTGAAAGCAAGGAGTACTACCTGCTGCGCAAGCTGTTTGAGGAGCATTATTGCAAGCGAGAGGCTACAAAGCACAACTCCATTGCTGTAGTGCCATCTGGCAAGAGCATTGCGTGCTCCACTCCTGAGGCGGTGTCGTGGCACGCTGCATGGCAGGAGGGCCCCAGTGATATCTCGGGCCGTGCAGTGCGTGGCGTCCATGTTGCATACAAAGACTTCGCGAAGAGGCTATCGCCGTTAAGGCCCGTCCCTAAGAGGCTATAATGTTGCCATGAGCGTTTGTGCGGGACACTTTCTAGCGTTGCTTAGTACTGATGCATAGAGTTCCATGCGACCGTGTCCTTAACTTTGCTCTTGGCTGTCTTTACCATGTCTTATATACAGTGCAGAGGGGAAGTAATGCTGCTTATGGGGTGCAGTGAGGCCTAAGCTTTACATCACATCCAGTGCAAAGCATAGTTAGAGCAGGGCATTCACCTCACGCGAGTGCCTGTGGATGATGGGTGCAGCATTCCACATCGCTTCGCAAGGTACATTCTGTAAACGAACCTTTATGTCTTTCTAGAATTTGCTGAATGCTGTGCCCAATACCCCAATTAGTTTTACACATATGACCTTCAAAGCTTAGTAAAACAGCTGACGCCAAATTATGAAAAACCTGACAGTTATCCCAAGCCCTCTACTGGCGGGGGGAGCGGGATTGAGGTCCGCACTTTACCGCAATTTACCCCAATTTTACCGCACCTTTTCAGTGATGCCTCTATTGACAAATTTTCATTTTTCCCCAGAGGAAAATTCTTTCCCTCCCTTCGCTGTCACTCGGCATACGGTACGGTGTATGTGTTCTCATCTGTCCTGCGTGCCATTTCTGGGGCAGGACGCTTTTCTGTTTTTTTGTTCCCAAAATGTCGTCCACTTCTGGGGACAGTGTTTCTGGCAAGTGCAAAAGGCCAGTGAAACGGGGTGATGTGGAAGGAGGGTTGGATTAAGTGAGGCTTTGCATTGCCTTGGGTCAGCCTGCTTGTCGTGTGTATCCAACAAGCATCCAGGGACCACCAGGAATTAAGAGCAACCGTCCAGGGACCATTGGAATGTTTCCAAAGACCGCAATTTTACCGCAAATTTTCCCGCAATTTTACCGCAATTTATCGCAATTCTTTTTTGGGGGCTGGGGGGACCGCAATCCCCCGCCCCCCCCCCGCCCTTTAGGATCCTTCTCTGAGAGGCTATCGCCGCTAAGACCTGTCCCAAAGGGGCTATAATATTGCCATGAGCTTTTGTGCGGGACACTTTATGGCATTATGTCTTGCTGATGCCCAGAATTTCATGCGAACGTGTCTCTAACTTTGCTCTTGGCTGTCTCTGCCATCTCCTTTATGCAGTGCAGAGGGAAAGTATTACTGCTTATGGGGTGCAGTGAGACCTAAGTCTTACACTCCCCAATATTTAATTCTTCCCTTCATTGGCAACTTACCCCTCACCAGGGCAAGTGGACAAACTTACTCTTTACCACTACTTGGGGGAATAGCGAGGCGTGAACCCCGCAATTCTTCTTCCGCACTTTATCAACCTTTTGTCTGTGCCATTTTTTTTTGGTGCGTCCCGTGTTGGAGCAGCTACGAATTTTGGCTTGAATTGCCCACACAGCGGCCAAATGAATTTGGGTTCTCGACACAGTGCTCCATGCCAAATGCTTTCAAGTCCAGCACCATTCGTGGCGTTCGCTGAAACCCCGGCCACAATACTGCAAACGCCAGCAATTGGCATTAATCTTAATATTCTTTCTGATGTGAATCCCTTATACCTGTGTCGTAACCCATTACTTGTTTCCCAGCACATTTAGATTACATTGTTCGATGGCTTCGACAGCTCAAAGGCTGCAATGCAAGTGCAGCAAGCCATTGCATTATTGATGTTTCACCAATTTCATTCATGTTCAGGGTGCACCAAACGTTGGAGGGGCAAGCCTGGTAGGGGAGAAACCCCGCCCCCAATTTAGGTGAACCCCCCCCAGGGTGTTGCTTTATTTTTCATTTTGGCAGGGGGGGGCCCCTCCCCCCCCTCCTCTGGACCCCCTCACCCCCTCCCCCCTCACGCAAGAATCACAGTTCTGGGAACCTTTTTTTTCGCCGTTTTTTTTTCTCCCGCGCCTTCGGCGCACCTCCTGCTCTTTGGTCATTGCACTCGCATCATTTCTTCCCTGTGTTGCAGATATCATGGAGCAGCATCCCATAAGTACGTTCTTTGGCACCCGGGTCCAACCGTGCCCCCGCGCAAAACGCGAATTATAATCTCGCTCCTCTATTTTCGCTTTCAAGATAGATGGAGTGTGAAGAAAAGGCAAGAGGCATACAATGCTGCACATAAAGCATGTCCCACACTTTTTCTGAACACTCCAATGGCAACTCTGTGTGAGTTTGTAACACAAGCAGCCATCATTGTGCGACGTCACCACCAGGTGAGTCCAGCTCAGGCGAGTCCAACTGTGATTGATCTTTGACGAAGAATCTGATGACAATGAGCATCCTCCGTATTTCTTGTTTGTGTTGCCTGGTGGTGTTTAGGTGAGGACACAATGTATGGACCCAAAAAGATCAGCCTTGCCTATCTTCAGACGTTATGACAAATGTATATGCTGAATGGGTCAGTTTGATATGTTTTTGCAGTTCTTTGTGGGTATGCTGCATTTCGGCCGGGGGGGGGGGGGGCTCCCCTCTGACACCCCCCCCCGCCTCCCCCATCCGCTCAAGCAACGCCCTGACCCCCCCCCACAAAAAAAGGCCCAAAATAGGGTGAACCCCCCCCTTCAACTGGTCACCAAAATAACCCCGCACCATGGCACCCCCCCCCTTGTCGTTCCCCACCCCTTGTCGTTCCCCGGCGGGGGGGGTGGGGGACCGTCACTTGGTCAACCCAAAATTTTTCGTTGCGGCTCATTGTGTTGTTGTGTGGGTGACTGTGTTGTGGGGCACTACCACTTGCATCCCTTGCACTCATGGCAGGACAGGAAGGCAAAACCACCACCCAAGAGTGCTGCTCAAAGCATTCCAGTGGAAAGTGGTGAACATGTGCAAGAGTTCAAGGTGAAGTGGAGCAGGACCAAGAAATTTTACACCGAGCCGGTCAAGGAGTAGGTCTCCGTGACATTGGCAGCCCTTTGAACGCATCCTATGCTGAATTCTTTCGTTTTATGCTGCAATTTTTATGCCTGCAAATGTGCGCGTACGGTGGGCGTGTGGTCCCCCAGGGGGTGGTGGGGGACTGTCTTCCCTGGGGTGGGGAACGACAGGGGGGGGGGGGGGGCACAATCAAGTGGGGACCGCAATTGACCCTTATGGTATCACAACCCCAAGCCCAATTCGTCCTCAACGCAAGCAACAACACACACGTACATGTGTGTTGTTCTTCCAACTCCACACCTTGCAAAGATGTTGTACGGCACAACATATTGTCAGCCGGCAACCTGCAGCCCCCAAGAAAAGGTGACAAAAGAGCCACTACGGGGTTTCACATGCCCGCCATGCCCCCCCGTGGAAGCCACGGGCTGCTAGAAAGAAGGTGAAGTGTATGTTGTAATTCGTGTAATTTTGTTTTCTTCTGTAGATGCGCGTAACAAAAAAAGCGTCAGGTCATGTAATTTTTTTTTGTTGTAAGTCGTGTAAGCCGGCTTACGCGACTTACAGCAAAAAAAAAAATTACACGACCTAACGGTTTTTTTGTTACGCGCATTTACAGCGGAAAAAAAAATACACGAGTTACCGCAAAAAAAAAATTACACGACGTGACGATTTTTTCCTACACGTGTTTACCGCAAAAATAAGAAAATTACACGACCTTACCGCAAAGAAGCAATTACCAATTTTACTGAAAATGCATGTATGTAGGCGATGTGCCCACCTGTGGCCACGTAGTGGCCGCTAGGCCTATGTAGCCCGTGCCATGGGCCCTCCGGGCGCCCCAAAATTGTCGTTGTGTAGGCGATTTAGTGGCACCTAAAAAAATTTTCACATTTCGATTTTTTCCGAAACCCTTCTGTTGCCCCTAGGTTGGGTTTGGGTGATCATTTGGTGACAATACGGGTACTTGAGCGCCCATGGGGACCCACGTAGTGGCCACTGGGCCCATCTAGCCTGAGCCATGGACCCCCCAAAAAGCTTCGAAATTGCTGTTTGTAGGTGGTTCAATGGCATTTGGTGTGTGCACAAACTGCTGAAGCAATTTTCCACCCTCTACAGGTCAACAATGGAAAATTTTGCAAAAAAAAATTTTGATATTGTGACCACTCGCAATGATGAAATATGCTATGTAAAGCATGTTTTAGCCCCTGTTTATGTGTTTTTCACCCTATTTGGGTGGGGTGGGGGGGGGCTCCCAAGGGGTCTAGGGCACAACCTGCTTATGCAGTTTTCTGGCCTCGGGAGCTCAAAAATGGAAATTTCCGAAACTGATCTTTTTCACACTCTGACAATCCAAAATGATCAAATATCCTTTGTAAAGCATGTTTTAGCCCCTCTTTATGTCTTTTTGGGTGTTGGGGGGGGGGGGGGGCTCCCAAGGAGTCTAGGGCACAACCTGCTGATGTAGTTTACCAGCCTCGGCAACTCAAAAATGGAAAATTCCAAGACTGATGTTTTTAATATTCTTACCATCCAAAATGATCAAATATCCTACGCAAAGCATGTTTTAGCCCCTCTTTATTTGTTTTTCACCCTATTTGGGTGTTGGGGGGGGGGGGGGGCTCCCAAGGGGGCCGGGGCACTACCTGCTTATGCAATTTTCCAGCCTCGGGAGCTCAAAAATGGAAATTTCCGAAACTGATCTTTTTGATACTCTCACAATCCAAAATGATCAAATATCCTATGTAAGGCATGTTTTAGCCCCTCTTTATGTGTTTTTCACCCTATTTGGGTTTTTTTTTGGGGGGGGGCTCCCCTAGGGCCTGGCGCACAACCTGCTTATGTGGTTTACCAGCCTCGGCAGCTCAAAAATGGTTGTTCCTCTCCCCTCTTCGAGGTGCTGATCGTGCTGTGCGGGCCGTTGAAGCGCCCTATGGACCTATGGGGGCCTGTGGGGACCTATGGGGGCCTATGGGGACCTATGGGGACATATGGGGACCTGTGGGGACCTATGGGGGCCTTTGGGGACCTCTGGGAACCTATGGGGACCTATGGGGACCTACCGGGGCCTATGGGGACCTATGGAGGCTTGTGGGGACCTATGGGGAACTATGGGGGGCTATGGGGACCTATGGGGGCCTATGGGGACCTATGGCGGCTTGTGGGGACCTATTGGGGCCTATGGGGACCTATGGGGACCTATGGGGGCCTATGGGGACCTATCAGGGCCTATGGGGACCTATGGGGGCTTGTGGGGACCTATGGCGACCTATGGGGACCTATGGGGAACTATGGGGGCCTATGGGGGCTTATGGGGACCTATGGGGACCTATCAAGGCTTATGGGGACCTATGGGGGCTTGTGAGGACCTATTGGGGCCTATGGGGACCTATGGGGACCTGTGGGGACCTATGGGGACCTATGGGGACCTGTGGGGACCTATGGGGGCCTATGGGTACCTATGGGGACCTATCATGGCCTATGGGGACCTATGGGGACCGGTCCGGACCTATGGGGGCCTATGGGGACCTATGGGAATCTATGGGGACCTATCAGGGCCTATGGGGACCTATGGGGGCTTGTGGGGATCTATGGGGACCTATGGGGAACTATGGGGGCCTATGGGGGCTTATGGGGACCTATGGGGACCTATCATGGCCTATGGGGACCTATGGGGGCTTGTGGGGACCTATGGGGACCTATGGGGAACTATGGGGGCCTATGGGGGCTTATGGGGACCTATGGGGACCTATCAGGGCTTATGGGGACCTATGGGGGCTTGTGAGGACCTATTGGGGCCTATGGGGACCTATGGGGACCTATGGGGGCCTATGGGGACCTATGGAGACCTATCAGGGCCTATGGGGACCTATGGGGGCTTGTGGGGACCTATGGGGACCTATGGGGACCTATGGGGAACTATGGGGGCCTATGGGGGCTTATGGGGACCTATGGGGACCTATCAGGGACTATGGGGACCTATGGGGGCTTGTGAGGACCTATTGGGGCCTATGGGGACCTATGGGGACCTATGGGGACCTGTGGGGACCCATGGGGACCTATGGGGACCCACGGGGACCTGTGGGGACCTATGGGGGCCTATGGGTACCTATGGGGACCTATCAGGGCCTATGGGGACCTATGGGGACCGGTCCGGACCTATGGGGGCCTATGGGGACCTATGGGGATCTATGGGGACCTATCAGGGCCTATGGGGACCTATGGGGGCTTGTGGGGACCTATGGGGACCTATGGGGAACTATGGGGGCCTATGGGGGCTTATGGGGACCTATGGGGACCTATCAGGGCTTATGGGGACCTATGGGGGCTTGTGAGGACCTATTGGGGCCTATGGGGACCTATGGGGACCTGTGGGGACCCATGGGGACCTATGGGGACCTATGGGGACCTATGGGGACCTGTGGGGACCTATGGGGGCCTATGGGTACCTATGGGGACCTATCATGGCCTATGGGGACCTATGGGGACCGGTCCGGACCTATGGGGGCCTATGGGGGCCTATGGGGACCTATGGGGACCTATGGGGATCTATGGGGACCTATCAGGGCCTATGGGGGCTTGTGGGGACCTATTGGGACCTATGCTGCCTAGGAGGTCCCCACCGCTTCAGAGCGGGGGGCAGAATCAGAAGTGGCCCACAAGTGGCCAAGGTGGCTACATAACCCGTGCCGCCTAGGGGGTCCCCACCGCTTCAGAGCGGGGGGCAGAATCAGAGGTGGCCCACTTGTGGGCAAGGTGGCTACATAACCCCTGCCGCCTGGGGGGTCCCCACCGCTTGAGAGCGGGGGGCTGCATCAGAGGGGGCCCGCAAGTGGGCAAGGTGGCTACATAAACCCTGCCGCCTAGGGGGTCCCCACCGCTTGAGAGTGGGGGGCAGCATCAGAGGTGGCCCACAATTTGGCAAGGTGGCTACATAACCCTTGCCGCCTGGGGCTTCCCCCCCCTTTGGGGTCGGGTCTTGACCGGGATTGGCCCGCGTGATCAGAAGTGGCCCACAGTTGGGCACAATGCCTACAGGCATGCATTTTCAGTAAAATTGGTAATTCTTTCTTTGTGGTAAGGTCGTGTAATTTTCTTATTTTTGCGGTAAACACGTGTAGGAAAAAATCATCACACGGTGTAATTTTTTTTTGCGGTAAGTCGTGTAATTTTTTGTTGCGCTGAATGCGTGTAACAAAAAAAATCGTCACGTTGTGCAATTTTTTTGTTTTTTGCAGTAAATGCGTGTGACGGGCTTACACGACTTACCGCAAAAAAAAATTACATGACAAGACATTTTTTTTGTTACAAGCATTTACCGCAAAAAAAAATTACACGAATTACAACATACACTTTTCTGACCAGGTGACAAAGCGGGGGGTGGGTTCTCCACGTTGGGGGGGGGGGGTTCGCCATTTTTTTTGGGATGTTTCATCACTATGGGCTGGGTGAAAAATATAAGTCGTGTACAAAAAAACCGTCTAGTCGTGTAATTTTTTTTTGCTGTAAATGCGTGTAATTTTTTTTTGCTGTAAGTCGTGTGAATTATAAAAAAAAGATTGATTTTTTTTATTTTTGTCGTAAGGGCGTGTAATTTTTTTTGCGGTAAGTCGTGTAGATTATAAAAAAAAATTGAAAAATTGAAAGAAACCTTTGCAATACATGCGCAATATGTACAGCTGCCGGTTCCGTACGGCACCCCATAGCGACCTTAACGATGGGACGCGGAGTCCACAAAGCACATAGTACTCTGTGTGGCCACCAATTAGTTGGGACTCGGCCAATATAACATAGTTTCACATGGGGTCATTGGCACTAGACACAAAATTAGGCCCAAGAAAAGAGTTCTGACAGGGCCATGGCAAGATTGTGTATAAAGTCTGATGTCTGATGTGGCATGTTATTTTTGCAGCGTACACAACAAGATGCGTGACGCCTGATACAGATTTGATGATTGGAGGAAGGGGGGGGGGGTTGGTGTCCAAATGGGTGTGCAAAAAGTTGATGCCCCCCACCCCATAGGCCCCGATAGGTCCCCATAGGTCCCCATAGGTGCCCATAGGTCCCCACAAGCCCCCATAGGTCCCCACAAGCCCCCATAGGTCCCCATAGGCCCCAAGAGGTCCCCATAGGTCCCCACAGGCCCCCACAGGCCCCAAGAGGTCCCCATAGGTCCCCACAAGCCCCCATGGGTCCCCATAGGTCCCCACAAGCCCCCATTGGTCCCCATGGGCCCTGGTAGGTCCCCACAGGCCCCCAGAGGTCCCCATAGGCCCCCATAGGTCCCCACAAGCCCCCATAGGTCCCCATAGGCCCCGGTAGGTCCCCATAGGCCCCCACAGGCCCCCAAAGGTCCCCATAGGTCCCCACAAGCCCCCATAGGTCCCCATAGGTCCCCGGAAGCCCCCATTGGTCCCCATAGGCCCCGGTAGGTCCCCATAGGCCCACACAGGTCCCCATAGGTCCCCATAGGCCCCCATAGGTCCCCACAAGTCCCTAGGGGTTATGTAGCCAGCCACCTTGCCCACTTGTGGGCCACCTCTGATTCCGCCCCCCGCTCTGAAGCAATGGGGACCCCCCAGGCGGCAGGGGTTATGTGCTAATGAGTCTACGTCTACTATCGTTGCTGCACCCATGGAGGTGCATTGGAGAACTTGGCATTGCCTTAATCTCTTTCGGCCACCTTATGTGTGTGGCCAATGTCACAAGACCGTGTACCTGTGGTGCATGCATTGTGAGGGGTGTGGCTTTTGCCTACACACTTTGGAGTGTCCAGTTCGTGGAAGGGCCCACCCCAACACGGACAAGTGGCTCTTTCAAAAGTGGTGTCAAGAGGTAGACGTTGAGGGGGTTTGGACCGCCACCCTCCCCAACGAACCCGTGTCCGGTGACGAGGAGTTGGGTGTCCTTTCTAATCCTCTATTGGCCTCTCCCTCAGGTAAGGAGGTGAAGAAAAAAGAGGTTTAGTCATTTGATTCAGAGGTGGACCTCTATGCGCCTCCCCCTACGGCCCCTGTGCCACAGAAGAAGGTGAAGGGAAAGAAGGCCTTGCCAAGTGCACCCCTTGTCGACCCTCCCACTTCCAAAAGGCGTACTCGAAGCACCATCCTGAGCGAAAGAACCCCTTTGGGGGTGGGAGATTGGTTGACAGACAAGGATATCGTATGTTGGTTGAAACAAGAGGTCTACCACAATGAAATCGATGAACCACGTGCATGGAGTCTAGCGCTTCTATATATCAAGAGACTCTCCAGGTACATGCGGAGAGTTGAATCCGGCGAAATAATGGCCAACATGAGGTGGTGCCGCCGCCACATTTTTGTGGTTAATTCCGGTGACAAGGAAGGGTTGCACTGGTTTGTGTGCGCCTTCAATTGCCGTGTCCGGTTGGAGCTTTTCACTATTGGGGTTTGGGAACCCCTAAGCTCCACTCATTTGATCCGTCCTTTCTTGTCCGCCTTGAAGAAGTCTTCGCTAACCACCAAGCACCGCGCCTTGGGATTCCAAACGGACGGTTGGTCTTGTGGTTTTCAAAGCTTGAACATCGCGAAGCTGGTGGTGGAGCACCGGGATACTTCTTTCGATGTGCCCCTCGTCCCAATGGGTGCCGGTTTTGTGGACTATGTGCTCAGCATTGTCAATGCTGATCGTGCTGTGTGGGTCGTTCAAGTGCGCGGTGATGATGTGGAGGGCGTGACCGAGCTTTCTAGCCCTCCTGAGTCCCCCCCCAACACCCAAGTTGAAGGTGCACTTTCGGCTAAGGAGGAGAGTGTTGAGGCCACCCCCACCCCACTCGAAGGCAAGGAGGCCTCCACCGAGCAAAGCGTGGAAAGCCCGGAGGCCAAGCCGCAACCTTCCATGGCCACTCCCACAGAGGAAGAGGACACCCGTCCCAAGGTCCCCATCCGTGGAGAACGGAGCAAGGTGCCGGATGGCTACCCAGCAGATGCATCGGGCTAGCTGGAGCGTGACCAGCTTTTCATCAATGACCTGCCCAAGCAGCTAGTGGCAGAGTTGCGCGCCGCTTGTCAGTTTAACACCAATCCTGGTGCAAAGCCCAAGTCTAGTGACACAAAAACGGACTTGATCTACAAGCGTGCATTCTGCAACTACTTGTAGCGGGTGCATGTTTTGTGGGCTGTATTTTCTTCCGCCGTTTGGTGTACCAATGGTGGAGCGTATAAGATTGCTATTATATTGGCCCCATGCCAGTGCCTTGGTGGCCTATAATGGTGGCACTAGCGTTGGCCATGGCCCTATCGGGACTCTTTTTCTTGAGCCTGATTTTGTTCCCAGTGCAGGTACACTGGATGTTGGCCATTGCCCTGTCGGAACTCTTTTCTTGGGCCTAATTTTGTGTCTAGTGCCAATGACAGCATGTGAAGCTATATTATATTGGCCGAGTCCCAACTAATTGGTGGCCACACAGAGTACTATGTGCTTTGTGGACTCCGCGTCCCATCGTTAAGGTCGCTATGGGGTGCCGTACGGAACCGGCAGCTGTACATATTGCGCATGTATTGCAAAGGTTGCATTTCTTTCAATTTTTCAGTTTTTTTTATAATTTACACGCCCTTACCGCAAAAATAAAAAAATTCAAATTTTTTTATAATTCAGACGACTTACCGCAAAAAAAAAAATTACACGCATTTACCGCAAAAGAAATTTTCAAATTTTTTTATAATTCACACGACTTACCGCAAAAAAAAAATACACACCCTTACCGCGAAAGAAAAATTCAAATTTTTTTATAACTCACACGACTTACCGCAAAAAAAAAAATTACACGCATTTACCGCAAAAAAAGAATTACACGACTAGACGATTTTTCGTACACGACTTACATTTTTCACGTCAGAAAAAGCCCCACCCTTTGTGGTAAAACCCCCGCAAAAAGGCCACCCCCAGGTTTAGGTGAACCCCCCCACCCTCTGCCGTCAAAACCAACCCTTGGGGGGTTCACCCTTTTACCGGTAGCCCATATCTTCCAAAGGGGCCATGGTGGGCACGGGTAACCCTACATTGCCTCTTTGTCAACCAAGGCAGAGGTTATTCAGTCATCTGGCCCTATTTTGGGCGATTTCAGATTGTTGTTCCCCATGTTGAGCACCGGGGACCCAGAAAAAGGATATAGCCATCTAGCACAGATTTTTGGAGGAAGCTGCCTTCAACAAGACACATTAGATGATAAGGCGCAAGCACACCATACCAAACCTTGCCATGCCATGTCAGCCACACCTTGCCTAGGCTCAGCGAGGCAAGCCGAGGAGAGAGAGCGTGCTCGTGTGTGTGGAGAAAGGTGGTGCATTGAATCCCTCCTAGCCATGCACCAGCCCCCAATGCCATCCCAACATGCCTCTCCCTCAAAAACCGGTCTCACAGTGCCTACTTTTTTCTGCACAATTGCATTGCCATGGCCAAGCTGCAATTCTACACAAAAGTTTTTGGGCATACCCATGAAACACTTTTGGAGTAAGCTGCCTTCCATGAGATAATAAGGCGCAAGCACACCATACACCCTGCCATGCTATGGCAGCCACGCCTTGCCTGGGCTGGATGAGGCGAGCGAGCGCACGCGTGTGTGTGGAGAAAGGTGGTGGATCGCAACCCTCCCAGACATGCACTAACCCCTGATGCCATCCAAACATGCCTCTTCCATATAGTCCGCTTCAAAGTGTCCCCATGCCCATGTATAGGGCCCTGCCATCCCATATCAAGCAAGAAGGTGGCAGAAATCGCCCATAAGGACTGGGGATGTGGGCAGCCACCGTCATGTGCTCTGCATCATATGGAATGGAATGGAGGACCCGTCATGGCGACTGCGCTTTGCGGGGAACTGTTGGTTGGCTTCATTGGGTTGTTCGTAAGTGTATTTCCCACATTCCTTTTCAGCAGGCTATTGTGGCAACCTGCAAAATGTTCGTACGGTGACATACACCACTGCTGGTTTGAGTCACTGCATCCCACTGAGATTGAAGGAGGAGAGCTGCCCATTACTTGACTTAACAGGTCACGCAGTTCATTTGGTATGCCTGACCTCGGCGGCGGCTGCTGTGTGGGCTCTAGTCTGGGATGGGGGTACTTGTACTACTGGAAAGTGGGGGCGCCGGAGGGGGGGGGGGGGGGCTGCATTGTGTGGGATGGCATAGTGCGTAGGTTATCAGATTCAGTGGTTGACCATATGCTGAGTCCAACAGCATCAGCCAGGGACGGCACTGTCGTCCGTGGGAGCCATCCTCCCCCCAGCCCTCTTGCGAGGTGGATAACGATGGATTGGTGGTATACACGAGTGTATCATAACATTGAGCTCATTCGAACTGCCAAACATTGCTGCATATGCGTACCAGGGCATGTGTGGAGCACTTTGTGACCTGCTTGCGGCCCCCCTCCCCCGCCCGACCTGACCCATTTCCCCTTCAGACGCCCCCCCCTCTCCCCGCCCCCGCACAGAGGTTCATGACGTGCAATGTACCCCCCACCCCCTTGCGCGAACCACGCCCAACGTCAGACCAACAGTAGGTGTTGTTTCCGTTCAGTTTTGGGACTTTGGTGTTGTTCTTGCAGAGAGGGGGGGGTACCTTACTTTTCCATATTCCAGCCCCAGGCGGTCATGTGTTTCTTCCTGCAGAGGCAAGCACTGAGTCCTTTTCCACAACCACGGCAGCCATTGGAATCCGCCACTGTTCAGGACCCCGTGTGGCAAGCCTCTGAGGTGCTTTGTCGTGCACGGGGTTGGCTGGATACTTTGGGAACCCGCCCCGCGTTTTGCTCCTGCCTCGGCGCATCCAAAGTTCCTTTGTCGCCCATGCGGTCCCATCTTTCAGGATGAATCGTAGTCCTGAGGCTACGGGCACAAAGAATGCGTACGGAAGCCCGCTGAGTGGCCGCATAGTCTATGGCAATGACAGTCCAATGTACATTGAAATGATGAACACCCTCGACGCAGATTTGGAGGCGGACATGTCTGCCTGGAGGGAGCAATTTCTCACACCGAGGTACAGTTGGGGGGAGCAAAAGGAGAGCGTGGTGCGGAACACGGCGCCAAAATGTTCAGCATCAACCGACCCAGCGAATATTGGTCAGCCTTCGACAACATCCACAAGTATGCGTCGTTGATGGTTGCGTGGCAGAACGGCGGCATGTCTCGGACTTGTCGGCGAAGGTGAAAAGTAGTAATCGATGGCGATTTACTTGGTGACCAACACCATCAACACGTTGATGCAGCAGCGCCGTGCTCTTCGGTGGGATGCCACTTTGCCGGAGGGAAGTAGTGCCTATCCTGAGTGTGAGATTATCCGTCTGTCCTGACTGTTAGGGAGGGAGTAGTCGTGGTCATGATGGTGGGGCCGTCTGTCTTATCTCGCACTCTGTCGAGCAGGACGCGTCACCCTTTTGCGGCCTGGCGTGTCTACTGAGATGAATCCTTGACATAACGCAGATGGTACTGACGAATGCCCATGGCCAAGCACGGGCCCCGGTCAGTCCTTCGTTTTCGGCGCTTGGGTTTTGCAACGTCGGTCACATTCTACGGCACGGCACACGCACAAGCATGACTTTGGTACTTGAGCAGAAACCATGACCAAGAGATATCAAGTGTTTGCACGCCCACTGTGCAGGCGCCATCAGCAATGGAGAGCAGTGCGCAAAGCGCACCTCCGGCATCAAGCATCAGGTAGGCGCCTTGCTCCCTGTGCACACCTGCTGCCTGACCCCAAGTGCACAAGCCAACACGCCAGCAACACGAAGGTCATCTGAAAAACAAATGAAGCAATGCGGAGGGTGCAGGGGGGCACGCAGGACAACCACACCCCCTTTTTCGTCACATGAGGTGGGGTCCTCCGGTAATCAAGAGGAATCCTGACGTGGCGTCTGTGTGGACAGCGTGAATTATTTGTGGCGGCGCCCGACGGCGCCCCGTTGGACTGCACGGACAGTGTGTGTCACTGCTTCACCGTGTTGAGACATGAAGCACTGTTGCGGATGCCAGAGTGACGACCATCGTCGATGTATGGCCTGAGCTGGTGGGCTGAGACGAGGGGGGGGAGGGGGGCGGGGCTGTAAGACACCCGACACAATCACTTTTGATCCGAAACAGAGAAAATGGGGACAAGGGCCGGCGGCAACGGTTTCGCTTTGGCCTCCGGGATTCAGGGCTGAGGCCGAAGAAGCCTGAGCCCTGGTATGACACTGAAATGGACCTGAAATGGACCTGAGATGGACCTGAGATGGGCCTGAGATGGACCACGAGAGGGACCGTGCGGAAGCCGAATTGGTGCCCACACGCGATGCACCCGCCAACGGGTCTAACAGTGCGTCTTATCTTTGCGTTGTCTGCACAACGCCGTCCTCAGTGGACATATTGCCAGGCGCCAGGCCCGACTCTGAGATGGTCCGTTCTTGGTGAGTCATCGACCGTGCAGCTTTCTGCTTGCTGCTTGGCCCCTTGTCCCTGCTGCCACTTTATGGGGTCCGCCTGACAGAAGTCGGGTCGGACACTGTGACTGCTGTGAGTCGATGCAGACCACGTCCCATCAGAACCGCCCCAGCGGCTCAGGGGAAGCTGAAAGCCTCCAACGAGTAGGACAAGATGTCGTTTGCGGATTACCTGCAGCCACTCAAGAGCCTCCTTCTCAGGGGCCAGTGCGAGACACGCGCCTCTGCACAGTGGGAGCTCCTCTACTTTCACCAGCCGTAGTTGTGCATATTGCAGTATCGGACACTCTGAAGGGCCTGGGAAGGGAAAGGAGGGGAGGGAATGTCGCAGACCGCCTGACAAGGGCGGTCGATTTATGGAGAAATGGGTGGAGGGGAATTCCGTTGCCCTTGGGTATTTCCACGTTGCAGAGGCCCAAAGTGGTCCTTGTGTAGCGGCCCGTGATGGCAGAGCCTGCAATGCGTGCCTACGCAACAGGCACTCCAGCTGAGCCCTTCGGGGCCCTTCTGTGGAGCAGTGGTGGAGGCTATCTCCAGGTGACCGATCCATCCCCCGGTGGGTTCAAACCGGTGGGAGCTACCTGGTCTTTGTGGTGTGCTGTCATCGGCGAACCAAGTTTTAGCACCGGGAGGGTCTGGGCCTCCGCAACCCAAAACCCATAGGCGGTCACATGTCTCACAAAATGGGATACAGTATGCGATAGCCTGGAGGGGGGGGGGGGGGCGGAGTGTGTGGAGCACTGCACAACGGCCACGCGCTAAGCAGCAAGCAGACCTGACTCTTCTCCCAGAACCACCAATACCAATGCTGAGATGCCCTTCCCTTGTGCAGCATGAATCCGATGACGGTCCCGACCTAAAAAGCTTACAAAAGCAATTGCAGGAGAGGAAGGATGCTGGGAATGTTGTTGTCGCCATATTGGACATGTTAGGAGACACACTGCGAGCTGAGCAAGGAAAGAGCCTGCTGACGGCCCAGCAGTGTGCTGAAGCACTCCGCACTGCCCAGGAATTGGTGCAAACGCTGACCATAAGGTTTGTCCCTTTTGCAGATGCTTCGGGGGCTCGTGCGCGTTGTGTACTGTGAAGTAAGGCCAAGGACACGCACGAATTTCTGTGCAGGCGGAGCGAGTAGTGGAAAAGTGCCCGGAAAAAGGAGGGGCTCGGAGGTTGGCGAAGTAGTTTGCCGCGAGCTGTGTGCGGACCCGCTGCCTGCGGGAGAGCGTGTGTACTGTGAGGGAGTGGGGGATGGAGTGGTGGTCTTCTCCGCTTCATCGGGCCCGACGAGGAAGTGCAGGTGGAAGGTCACAAAACAGCTCAGATCCACGTGTAACCCGCCACACCGCCGTGCATAGTGTGTGTAGTTGCCGGACGGGGCCCATGCCAGGCATCTGCGGGCCTCCCCCATGAGGCGCACGGCCGCACAGCGCCGGTCGGCCAGTCACAAGGCACCAGGACATACACCAGCTGCCAAGAGGAGACGGCCGTGGACCAGGCCGTGGCAGGCCCGCCATGGTCGGCGGCCAAGAGTAAAGCAGCACAGACGGCGCTGGGAGGCGCTGACCAAGCGCTCAAACAAAAGAGCAGGGCAGCACTGGACACAATCCAGGTGTGGTACAGACACGCCGGGACGGAGGCTACTTGACCCTCCACCAAGGGAGGTTCTCGGTAAGGTGAGGGGCCAGGTCTATGGATCCTCGCTCCGGCAGATTGGGTTCACATGTTCTGCTCCCCTGGGCAGTGTCATGAATTATGGTGCCAAACGTGTGACATAAACCAATTCCACGGGTGAGCGTGGTAACTAAATGGGGATTGTAGTGTTCTCGACGGTCAGTGAGGTCAAGTGCAGGCTTACACATGACCAAAGGCGCGCTGTTGGATTGTGCTCGGGGCCTGGCAGCACTTGTGCCAGCGGGCTTTGCTCTTGCCTATGCCCCCTTTGTCTTTTGCCCTCTGCTTGGAGACAGCCTGCCCACATTGGTCTTTTTTCGTTGCCGTCGTCGTCCTGTCCCAGAACATCTCGGTCATCCAGAAAGGAAAGCGGGGCATTGTTTCTACTTTCTCGTACTTCAGCTTCAGCCTGAGGAATTTCGGCAATAATAGTGTCATTGTCCTCAATCTGCTTCCGGCCTTCCCTTCCGCTTTCGTCGCCTCTGCCTGACGTTGCCGGCGACCTAAGTCCGTCATCCCGATTAGCCCATTCCCGCATGACACTCGTCACATTTCATTCTCGTCATAACGGTACGATTTCTGCCAGAGCCGGGGAGGATCTCAATCTTGGGGCTTGATACGGCGCTATCCTTCAAATCAGCGCCCTCCATTTCTCATCCTCTGCATTTTGAGAAACTGATTTCTTGTTCCCACCAGGAAAAGACAGGTTGGAGAATTTAGGCTGCAGCGAGGTGAACGTCATAGAAGCAACGTGTGCGTAGGGTTGGCAGAGCGGTTGGAAACTAAGATATTGACAACTCACAATTTTTTGGCCTTGCCCAACTCAATGCCCCACAGGTCATCCGAGGACTCATCGTGGATGAATCCAGACGTTACGAAGATGAAAGAGAACACTCTCTTTGTTTCTTGTGGTCAGTACAAGACTCTACCAGGAAAAGCCAGCGAAGTGGCTCGAATCATGGAATCGACACAAGGCAAATATTATCGAGCACAGCCTGGCTGCCTCCACTATATTCATGGAGTGGCTCTCGATCGAGAGGATTTAGCCATGTCAATCTCGGTTTGGACCTCAAGAGATGCGTTCTTTTCCTTACCAAAAGATCCCAGTGACCTCGAAAAATTGAACAAAGCAAGATCACCCGCCTACGAATTAATGCAGGGAGGATCACTGAAGACTGCGGGTAGTCACTTCATGGCATACAAGTCTTTTGGACCACCGGTAGAGGCTCCACCGCTGTCCGCCAAGTTCCCAAATTTCGATGAAGTCTTCAACGAAAGGGGCCCATCGGTGGACGCTGTCGAGAAGAAAGAGTTGTATGTGTTGCAGTCACGCATCCGTGTTCAGCCCGGCAAGCTAGAAGAGGCATGCAGGGGTTTGGAAGCGACAAATTCAAACTATTATCGAGGAAAGAATGGTTGCATTTTCTACGCCTTTGGTGTGGGAGATCCAGACCACTACGCAAAAGATTCGGTTATTGGCACATGCATCTTTGATCGCAAAGAATTGTTTGACGCTCTTCCGTCCACGCCAGAAGAAACCAGCAAATTAGTGGAAGCGCGTGCCCCGTTCTATGCCATGATGGACGGGTCAGTCGAGGAGGCCACGACTGCTTTTTTTCACATGAATGAGACATACCAAGCCTTGTGAAGATCGTTTGGACGGGATGAAGCTTAGATTACCACATAGTCCCCTCTGCTGCGGTGCTGCAGCAATGTAGATTGCTGAGATATCCTGTTTAATGTATGTTAATGTCAGATGACTGATTTCAGATCCAGTTTTTCAGGTGCTTCACTACCACGAGTTGGCATGAGCTTACACAAATGCCAGCAGCATGTCTGAAATTCCCTCTGCATGCCTGAAGATTCTCCCTGCATGCGTGTCACAGGATTCCTACTTGGGATGAAGGGTGAGAGTGGTGCTGAAGTACTGCGATGATCTTTTGTTCTTCCTATGCTGGAGCCCCCTGTCAGAGTTTGTTCCTTCTTGCATTGAGACCCTGTAGGCCTGTCCCTGAATTGCGCACTGAACCCGTCTCAGAATTCAAGCTGGTTTGCATTCAAAACAAACACAAAAGACGAGACACACCTCATAACGTGCCTGTGGGAAGGGCACTGAAGTAATATGAATGCTTGACCCGGGTTGATATTGCCAGCGGTATGCTTGCAATACCGTCATCGTAAAGTGGTACAATTTCCTGATCTTACTTTTGACAATGGGTTGTTGTGTTGTGGTCTCTTGTAGTCAGAGCTCCCCTGAGGAGACTTAAGGTTTTGCTAAGCTAAGTCTGGGGAGGAGTAAAATCTGATGTAGGTGCTACAGATTTCAGGTTGCTCTGTATATACTGTATCAGGTTCAGGTCATTATCCGCTGTCGCTGAGTGTCGTCGCATGCGGCAATGACCTCGCCACATGTCCAGATTGGTATTTATCTTTCTGCCTAGAATACTTAGAAATATGATGATTTGCTTAGCATTTTAATGGTATTGGTGGTAGTTTGCACAAGGACAAAGTGTAAGCTGAAGGGGGAGCATTAGCACACCAGGCACACGCCAGGCATCCTTTTGGGCCCGTTCTCCACTGATGACCATTTCCCTCTCTCTCTATTTTGCCTCACTTGTATCCACACCAGACAATCCACAAATTTATATGGCCCCCTGAGTTGGGGATATGGAATCCATGCCCATCCCTTCCATTGGTGGGATATGAAGTGTTGATCTGCGGAATCCTAAGTATGTGTCACATGTTTACAAGGTGACAAAGTTCATGTATTGCTGGACATTTTCCTTCCAAACCCAGACTCAACCTTTCCGTTGAAAAAAAAACGAACCTTTCACGAGACGGTGGCGGGTCTACGAAATTTGCAGCCCACTTGGGTACAAACCTGCCCCCCACAAGCTTGGTGACTCTACAACCAGCATGCAACGCGAGGCACTTCGCGTGGAACACGTGCCGGCCACTAGCCTTAGGGCTGGTTTCCCGGATCATGGGGGTTTAACAGGCGCCAGGCCACAATAGAAAGTGTGGCACCGGTATCAAGCACTGCTCGAAAAACATCATGCCCTATTTTCACAGGAATCCAGAAAACCAAATCCTCCTCTTCAGAGTAAATCCATACAATATTGCCCAATTTTTTCAAACAAAATTGGTTTTCAATTTTGTTGTGATGTTTGCATGTGCGTAACTGCTATCGGCTCGAATCAAATGCATACACGAATGGCATTTTCTTGGTCATAATTCGGCAAACCTACCCTCAGACGCATGGTAACGAAACACTTAGATATGACCCCGAATTAAGACTTCCAGGTGGTCGCATCATGGTCTCATCATGTTTCCGCTGTTGTTGCCAATGAGGAGGCGTTTTTGGCATTGCCATCGGTGTTGCTTGCACACCGCCCCCGTTCCAATCATACAGCACAATCTTTCATCCACTTTGATGCCCCTTTGCCAGTCGGGGTCCCGGCCGCAGTCACCACCGGCTCTTGTGGTCATCAATGGGATCTCCCGCAGCAGCACTCAAGCGGTGTCCCAAGCCCTTCTAAAAAGCGTCGGCGGGGTCCTGCACGATGCATCCGCCCTTTACATGCCTGACCAGCTCGACCCCAGCCACCTGATTGCCAACGCAGTGGGGCTGCACCGCGAGCGCCACATGGCCGTCTCCGCGTACGAGTCGGTGAAGGCGCGGGGGACCGCCATCGTGCCCGTGGCGGACCCTCATGAGAGCTTCGCACTGGCCGCGCGCACCTCCCGGCGCCTGAGAGACCAGCCGGTCCCCATCGTCTCGGTGCTTGTCTTCACGCCGCTGGCGGATCTCGCGGCGCAGGTCACCAAGAACCTCGCACAAAGCCCACCCGAAGGGCCTCAAGCCCTGCACCGCCTCGCCGAGTACCCGCTGCTGTACAAAGCCCAGGCCACGAGGCCGAAGCAGTATCTGGAGTACCTCACGGACTCGCAGCTCCGGCGCATCTTGACACGGCTGCGAGCGCACGTGCGGACCAACACTGACGGCGCGGCCCTGGAGCTCCTCCACGCCTTCCTGCGCGCGACCCTCGGGCTGTCTGACGGCGGCCGCGGCGTCTACATCGTCCCGCGGTCCCCGATCTACGACGTCCACATCAACGCCGCGCGGCCGCTCAAGACCGGCTGCGCCGCGGTGGCGCGGGCCATGCAGCGGCCGGGGCACGCGTCGCGGCTGGTCGACGCCGTGTGGGCGGCGACCGGCGGGGGCGCAATGCTCTGCCCGGACTGCTTCCGGGCGGTGGCGGACGCGAGCCTCGCGGCGCTGGTGGAGCCCAACGTGCTGCTGCGGTCGGGGCGGCCGCTGTGCGGGCGGTGCCTCGACAACCAGGCGGCCCTGCTGTCGGGGGAGCCCGCCCCCCACGTCGGGTACCGGGTCCCGCGGTTCAGCGGGTTGTTCCGGTTGGAGGGCAGCGACGCCGGGGAGGCGGCGCCGGCGTCCGTGCCCCCGGCGTCCGCCCCGGGGCTGGCCCACGCCGGCAGCGAGTGCTGGGCCGAGTGTCACCGCTGGTCCGGCCCCTGCCGCTGGTGCGGGACGGGGAAGTGCTGCCGTGGCAAGTGGAACGGCGGTGAAGGCGGCTGTCTACCCACCGAAGGCGGGGACGACAAGCACGTGTGCGTTCCGGGTATGCCCCGCGCCCCCCCGGCCACGCCGCACCCACCGTCTTTGCGAGGGCATTGGGCTCGGAGGGCGCAAGCGGGCGCCACCGCCGCACATCACGGGGCCACTGGGACGCAATGTCTGTTCTGAGAAGCGGGGCACGGGCTGACGCCCGACACTTTGGCACGGCTCATCTGATGTGCCCCAGTGTCCCGGTCTCGACGGAAGCAGGACCCCTGAGGCCCTCGCACAGCGAGAGGGAGGGGATTGGGGGGAATGGGGCTTCGGTGCGGGACCACTACCCCATCATCCCCCCCTTTCAGGCCGTGCACATTGGAACGGACTGCACGCGCCCTTGCGGGGGCGGGGGGAGACCAGGCGAAGAAATCTACCTTTGATTTTCTGTCCATAGACGACCTCGTTGAACTGGTTGAATTTTCTTTATCGCAGGATAATGTAGTTTCAGTCGCCGGTGAACTACGGCTACGTGCGGGTGCCATCCACATCGGTAGCAGACCTCCATTTGGTCGTGGAAAACATTCATTGCCGTGTTGCGCTGCATGGATGTTCTGTCCGTAACCGCTGACGGTGTGCTGCAGTGGACTCTGCCGTGTTGTAATGTGGTCGCCCTGCAGCAACTTCAGAACAATGTAATCGGTGCCGCCCAATGCCCCGCGCCGGATCAGACAATGTTTCGGGTGTGCAGAACCCTAGAAGCCGCCTGGGATCTGCACGTTCTGTGCCCTTGCCGTGACGAAAATCCAGCGGCAATCTGCCACGGCGCCTGCATGCGAACCTCTGTGCGTTGCATGGGAGTGACAGTGTATGTGTTTCCCTTGGCTGTTTTCTGCCAGTCTCATCAAAATGCCCTGGATGCCCATGGTCAACTAACATTTAGCGCCCCATTGCAGAGTTTTTGGGCCTCAAATACCCGTCAGACAAGAAAACTCCTTCTGCCGGCCTTGCCCGACGCCCTGCCTTTGCTTTACTCCCGGGGTGCCTTTTTGTTGTCCTGCACTATGTGGATGCAACTCGTGGTCCTCTCGGGATCGTATGTCTGAGTGTTGCATATGCTTTCTGCCCCCGCCTCTGTGACCTTCACGGAGGCGGGACACACGCTCACACACACCGGAGCGCAGGGGAGATGCCCTAGGCCCTATTCATGCAATCTTGCCTGCATCAATGACTGTACAGGAGATGTGTGGTGGTCCAACCTGCACGCATGCAGTAGGTGAAGAACTGGGCAAGGATCACGACGTTCTCGTTGTGTGGGGAGGGGAGGAGGGTGACAGTGCCAAGGGACAAGTGGCAAGGCACTCCGGTTCGTAGGTACACATGGACTGCCCCTACCCGCGTCACCTCACGACACTCCTCAGCACTCGTCCGTGCCTGTCATGTTGAAGGTTTGCTCAACGAAGGCCACAATTGCTGGGACGCCTGCAGCCACCAGTCAGGCCTTTGCAGCTGGTGCGGGACCGGGAAGTGCTGTCGGAAGGATTGGAATGGCGGTGAAAACGGTTGCGCGCCCAGCGAAGGCGGCGAGAACGCACATGTCTGCACGGCTGGTATGCTTTTGTTTGGTTCGTTGGCTCTGGCGTTTGGAATGGAGTTCAAGCGTTGGGATGAGGATGAGCGCCTGTGCTGTTGCCCCTTTGAGTAGGGCATTGCACGCCACACTGGTTTTCTGTTCCCTGAACGTAATGCCCTCCCCCCGCAAAGGGTAGTGCATTATTCCTCTGGAAAACAAGCGCATCTATCCACTTGTTGCCGCTCTGTAACCGAACTCTACTTTCACCCGCTGCACCCGCTACACGAACCGATCAATGGAACGAAGACATAAGGGGGGAACGTTAGCGCGCCGGGCGCGCGCCGGGCATCTTTTGTGACCCGTGCCCTACCGGTGGATTTTTGCTGTTGATATGTTGGGCAACATTATATGGATTTGCCCCTTGGCCCCCGGGACATCAGCAGATGTTTTGATTTGGGATGGGTATGGACCTTCTCGTACCCGAGGTGATTTCTTTGTTTTTGAAGTTGGGAGCCATGCTGGTGCTTATAAAGGCCAGATTCATGTCATTGTGCCTCTCATTGGAAGAAAGAATGGCACTTTGACAGCCCGCCAACAATGTTACAATGACGTGCACGTGTGGTATAGGGCACGCATTGAGCAGCTGTTTGCTCGGTTGTGGCACGCAAGATGAGGCAGAGGATGTGGCAGAAGTGTGTGTGTTGTGTTGCACCATCATGTGTCGCTCCACCATCGCAGTTTGTGATGAGTGTAAGGAGCACTATTGTACTGAATGTATTGACACCCACACTTGTGGGACCAATGTTGTTTGTTAAGTACAATACAGATGACAGTTGGAGTTGCTGAATTCACAGATATTGCTGTATTATGCAACGTGCTTTGTAGGGAAGGTGTGCAGTGTAACGTGGTCTACTTGGGGGGCTTCTCCATGAGAGGGTAAATCTGGGGCTGAAGTCGGGATAGCTAATAGAAAAGTAGCGCGCCGGGCAAACATTCCCCCAAGAGTTGCATTACGTGGCAGAGTGTAGTGGGGGTGTGGGAAGTTGTTGGAGGTGCAGCGCCGGTTGAAGGGCTGTGGTGGGCCGCCGAAGGTCATGCAGAGTCATCATCGCACATCATGAAGGGTGTGGAAACGTCCGCCCTTGGTTCGGCGGGATGTGGTGCGGCCAAATGCCTGCGCTGAGGGCAGGGCTGATCCCCTCGCAGTCTTCTGGATCTGTGATCAATGTGATGCCTGACTCGTACACGACACTGCGATTCTGAGGAGCAAAGGGCCCGGGTCCTCAAAACGTGTTTTTTTTTCTTTTGCAATAAACGAACTCTTAGCCCCCCCCCCCCCCCCGGTGCTGTATTTTCTTTCTACGTGTAGACTCACTGGGGCAGGGTGGTCGCCGACCGCACATGCCAATTTCGACTGAGTTGTGCACGTGCAGGGTGCGTACCGGGTACATGCCAAACCCTTCCACCAGCCTCCAAACAGCCATGAACACCCTCAGACAATACCACCCTTCAAACAACCATACCTACCCCCCACCACCCTCCAAACAGCCATACACAACCCCCCACCACCCTCCAAACAGCCATACACAACCCCCCACCACCCTCCAAAAAGCCATACACAACCCCCCACGACCCTCCAAACAGCCATACACAACCCCCCACGACCTCCAAACAGCCATACACAACTCTGCACCATTCTCTAAAAAGCCCTGATCAACGCTACACCACCTTCCCAACAATGATCCACCATATTCTTGAAACAGCCCTGCACAACCCCACACAAACTCTCCAACGACCCCGCACACCCTCGGTGTCGTTGGTCCTTCTCAGGGCTGGCAACAGTAGTCCCGACAGCATCGCCACCAGGAGCCCCCACTGGGCACTCCACGCTGCCTCCCGGAGAGATGGCGGCGCCCGGCAATGGGGTGCCGCCCGGGTTCCTGCGGTTCAAGGGCCGCGCCTACCCCAACGGGAACGACATGGCCTGTGGACAGCAGCACACCGTCAACGACCTCGCCGACTTCTGCCGCCGCAGTCCCGAGTGCCTGGGCTTCAGCACAAAGGCAGGCGCCCCGCACTGCGCCAAGTCGCGTTTGGGGGGCCCCGTCCCCAGCGCCGGGGAGGACTTCTACCTCAACCAGACGGCGATCCAGTACGCGCGCATCCCCAGCGAGGGCCACGCCGACATCATCACCGACATGTGCGATAAAGTGGAACAGGTGCGCGTCGACTCCCGGCACACCGCCGACGGTCGGAGGGCACTCGTCGGCAGATGAGCCGCCGTCTTGGGTCTGTGCAGCAGGGGCCCTCGCCCCCAAGGGACGCGGCCATCTGGTGGCAGCGCCACGGCCTTGGCAGCGGCGGCCCCCTGCGGCCTGTGCCCGGGGCGGACCCACTCCCCCCACCCCCCACTCCGTGGACAGCCTCCCCCCTGCACAGCCCCCCCCCCCCCCCTCCCGGAGGGCAGGGGGTTGGTTGGCTGGGATGGAGTCCTTGTACCGAGCACCCGGCGAGCACCACCACATGTCTCATTGTACTGCGGTCGCCTGCAAAGGGCATACAACGGCACTGGCCGTCACATGGGGGACAGAGGTACAAGCAGCTGTGCTTTGCTGGAAACGACATTCCGGATCTAAACGGCATCACAACGAAAATGTGCGAACAAAGGCCAGCGCAGAGGGGACCTGACAATTCGGCATTGATTCGAAATTGTAGCGAATTTTTTTCACCCAATCACGACCTCAAATCGCTTCATATGGGCAATGAGCATTACTCAGGTCAGGTCTTTGCCCTTGGGGTCTGTGAAGGTGAAGCCGCCTCTTCGGACTCATGAGGCATCTGGGGACCACCCGGGCCGTGGCTGAATGGTCGTGCGGTGCAGCGTGCGGTGCACTCTCACGGCGGCTGTCACGGGCGGGGGGGCTCCACTGGTAACCGCCGGCGCGGATGCCCTGCACGTGTCGACAGGGCGGCCCGTGTGTCGGGCGGAGAGTCACAAGCCCCCCTCCTGGTCAGGGTCCCTTGCTCCCCCTCTTGGAGGACTGGCCTGTCAGGGCGGGCCACCGGCCACACACTCCTCTTGAGCATCCACGGGCTCCAGGCCATTCAGGACACTCCGAGCGTCAAACCCCTGCTCGGTCACCAGACCTCGTGTGACAGTGAAGGCCACGGATAATCCTGGTTTGGGCTGCCCCACTCATACACGGCCACAGTTCAGTGAGCGGTCTGGTTGGCCGGGAAAGGGAAGGACCAAGGACAACGGTGCGGGCACAGCGCAGGGGCGCCGGGTTTCCACTTCCGGGGGGGTGGGGGGGGGGCTCAATTGACAGGCACCATTAATCAGTCGTTATGAACTCTGGCACCGAAAATTTTTTTGAGCATTAAAAATGGTCAAACTTTTTTTCACCAAATATATGGCAAATGATGACTTTTCTGAAGCCCCCTCGGCGCGCTGATTCCAAAAATCCCATTTTCATTTTTTGTCGATTTTTGGGTCTGGGTCATCTCCGAGGGACGGGGGTCAGTCTCGGTAGGATTTTGGTGGTCCCGTCAATTGAGGCCTTTTTTTGGGGGGGGGGGGAGGCGGGGGTCCGGCCGGAGGGCTCTATCGACCCCCCCCCCCGGAAGTGAAAGCCCACCCGCCCCAGCGCCAACCACCCTTGCCACCACAGAGGCGCGCACAACTCCCGCGTCAACCACAAAGCACCACATGCCACCCACGGAGGTGCGCACGACACCCGCAGAAACCACGAAGGTGCGCGGAATGCCACCACGCGCAGAGACGGAGTAATTGGGTCTCACGCACACGGAAAAGCCGGGAGGCAGGTGGTGGACGGCCTGGATGCGGAGGGGAGTGGGCAGCAAAACCCGTACAACGACCCCCGCAACAACCCGCACAGCCCCCAGTGCGCCGACTACTGGGCTCCACTAACGCGGAAACGACGCCACAAGGAACACAGAACGCAGCGACCCGACGCAACATGCGAAGGGAAGAACGCGTGACTGTCCAGGGCCCCGTAAAGAACCCGCAACGCGACGGAATGTCACACGGGGGGGGGGGGGTACTCCCATGCGCTTAGGCCTCGCGCGGGCCCCCGTTTTTCCAACAATCAGCGCCCTCGGCAGTCAATTGACAGACAGGGCCGGTGGACGCGGTGTAGTCTGGTACGTACCGCTGCATCGCCACCGCCCATTGCCGATTCAGTGGACTGCCCATTGGCACCTTCGCGTCTCATTCTTGTGCCAGAAAGGGACCGATGGTCTTGCGGGCCACTGACGCCCCACATTTCTTCCTCCGCTTTTGTGCGGTTTGCCGCCTGTGCACACGTGCCATAACCCAGAGTTCCTTCGGGGGTGCTGCCCATTGTACGTCTCTGTTGCCGTTGCTACCTCCTGGACTGCAGCTTTGGGTAGTGTTGCCCCGTTCTCCCGCACTCAGGACTCCATCTCCGCTTGTTCCGCCAGACCCGACTGCGGAAGGCGCCTGGGGCCGTTCACGGATCGTGCCAAGCTTTTCTTTCTCTTGTGTGACCTGCATGTGCTCGCCGTTGTGCCGACCGTGTCTCCAGCAACGCCGCACGCGCGGCAGCTCAAACGTCACCGTGCGGGAGAGGGGCGCATGGTGACGTCCCGCCGCGGATGGAGAAACAGAAATGGTGGGGTCAAGACAGCGGCTTGGCGAACCTTCAGGAGGAGATCGACACTGCATTATGCGGTGAAGAGTAAACGGGTGACTGTCCAGGGCCCCGTAAAGAAACCACCGATGGACTATATGTCACACAGGGGGGGGGGGATCCCACTGGGGGAGGGGGGCGCAGGTAACTGATGACCACTGGTCCCGGTGTGCAACCACATCTACTGTGGCCCATGCCGGCCACAAGTCAGCTCAGAGGACCGAGGTAGAGTAAGGGACGCTGTTGGTTTCTTGTGCTTGACTCGTCTGCTGCAGTGAAACGCGCCCATGACTTGTCACCGCAGGTCTTTTCTCTTTGACTTTTGCTTCGCACGCTCTCTTCGTGTTCCTCCTGTACACAGTCGTGCACACGCATTTGCCGCGTGTAGCGGGAAGGGAGGGGGGGGGGGTCGGTCGCCGATAATCGTCCCTACGCCGGCCGCTTCCTGTCGTAGTGCCATTGCAGAGCCCATGGCGTTAGGTGATATGTCCCTTCGTTCACAGATGAACCAACTACGAAACTGCATCGACGCCATCCCGGTGCCCGGGCTGGGGCTCGTCGGCCAGATCGCAGATGTGCCGGCGTGCATCGCCTCCGAGCTCTGCAAGCACAAGGTCGACGGCGCCGGCACCTACGCTGACGCCGCCGCGTACTGCACCGCGTCGCACGCGACCGGCAGCCTAGGCCACGAGATCGGGCGGTGGGTGGGCCTGCCCTTTGCCGTGATGTCGTGCGCGGGCGACGTGGCCGGGGCGGCCGGGCTCTACACCCCCACGTACTCTGACGTGGTCACGCACAGCGGGCACCGATTCAAGTGGGACACCACCGGCACTGTCTGGGGCTTCTTCCACAACTTGTCCACGGGATTCCACATCGTCGGTGACGAGGTCTGGGAGGAGGCCATGAAGCCATCGCTACTGTTCCTGGGCAAAGTATGTCCTGACCATCATAACAGGGGGAGGGGGGGGGGGATTTCGGATTTCCGCATCAAATCTGAAAGCCGAAATTTTCCCCACGAAATTGTTGCGCAACTCGGGCCAGACCTTCGCTGAAGGTGGGGCAAGTACCGCCGTTCCTCCACAATTTGGGTGTGCCGAAGTTTCCTGCAACTGTACACAAGGCACCAAAGATACCTTTTCACGCTCTGCCGAAAGGGTTGTTGTGCTATGGATCTCGTTCACTTTACTGATACCCTGTGTTATAGTGAATTGATTCTTGACAGAGCGGATTTACTGAGTTACCGAATGTTGTTTGCTATTGCAAGGATTTCATGATTTTGGTGCCCATGTCTTTGCAAACTTGGGGGCTCCTTCGGAAATCCCCCGCCGCCCCCTGTATTGAAACAGAACCGCCGTTGTGTCCTTGCTGTCCCTGTGCCCCTGTGTACTGTACATTCGCTGACACACGCAGGCGCCACAGCCCAGTAGGCCCCAGGCTTTGGAGGGTCTTTGGGGGTTTTGGGGTGTGTAGTAAGGGGCAGAATCCGGTCCTGTAGGGGCAGCGCCGCAGCCGTGCCGCGCCACATGGAGCCGCAGATTTCTGTTGCGCGGGATCACCCAAAACAGGGTTTTGCAAGTTGAGCAGGGGGCAGCGCAGTGGAGTGAAAAGGTCAGCACGTGCGAACTGGGGGGCCGCCTGTCGGGGAGGGGGAAATGAGGAACCGGCGACATTTGGAATGGCAAATCACAATTCGGCATAACACAAGTGTTCCAAAGTATGCCACGGTGTTTGAAGGTCCGAAGCCATCTTTCTCGGAGTCGCTTGTAGCTCTCTTGGCATGCACATTTCCATTGTGCCCAACAGGCTCCAGGCAATAAGAGCAACCATCCGAGCACCATTCAGAAGCCTCGAACAATTAACGGCAACCATCCACAGGCCCGTACGAAATAACGGCCACCATTCGCGGTCAATGCTTGTTCTTGTGCCAAAATCTGGGAATTTGTACCAAATTTTATCGTAGAATTTAAGAATTTTTGCGAGATTTTCTCGGCACCAAATTTTGCCATTCCAATTTCCGCACGTTCCCGGTAATTTTCCCGTCCCCGGTACTTGTGTCAGTGAATTTACAGTTTCCGCGGCCCCCCATGTCCCTGTGCCTTGATGCTGCCACGACCCCCAATGGGAATGCTTCCTGCCCACCGCAGGCACGCCGCAGGCGCCGCTGGCGCCGCAGGGTAAGTAGCTGTGGGGAAATTAGCACCGCATTCCGTTTCCTCAATCTTGGGTGAAGGCAGCAGGTCAAACAGGCACAATGGCGAGCCACGATACTCAAAACGGACAAAAATGCTGCGATACCCACTCCCCGTTCAAAAGTACGTTTCACGAAGGGTACACGCCGCCTTCAGACCTTATCCCATGACCCGTACCCGAATTGCGCGCCGCACGCGCCGCAGGATTAGCGTTCCCAATGCTCCGTCCGTCTTGCCTCGAGGCCTCACAACATGTGGCGCTGACCCCGCCCGTCGCCCGTGCCCCTCTCCCTTCGTGCCGCCCCCCCCCCCCATGTCCATTGCCCGGGTGCGCCTTTGGCCCTACGTACCCACTTCCGCAGGTAGTGGTCGCCGCCGGTGAGGCCGTCGGGGACGCTGCGGTGGCCACCGGGAAGTTCCTCTGGGCCGGAGGGCAGGTGGTGGGGCACGCGGTGGAGGATGCGGCGAAGGCGACTGCGCATGTGGTCACCCTCGGGGCGTGCGCAGTGATGTGATGGGGTGGGGGGGAGGGGGGGCGTAAAGGCGAAGTGGGTGTGCCCGTCGCTTTGGTTTGAGTGTTCGGGAATACGAAGGCGAGTGTTCGGTGTTGTTGTGGGGGTGAGAGTGCGACCGCTGTCCCTCTGCTGCGAAGTGCTGCTTCTGCCCCGGGACGTCCCTCCCACGCCGGCGCCGGCGCCGGCGATGCTTCTCTTTCGGTTGGCTCCAAGACCCACCACCGCATCTGATGTGGGAAATGTAACACAGCGCCAGGGCGTTCCGGATCTTTAGGGGGGGGGGGGGGGAAGGGGGGCTGGCATGACCCCTCGTTGTGTTGCTGTCTGCAGCTGCTGGCGCCCGTTGGCCTCTCGCCACTCGCCGCTGCCCTTCCCTTGAACCCTTTGGCTCCATCGGCGGCGGTGCCCATCGGCCTCTCACCCCCTTGTGCCCTCCCTCTCCTTTCCTGGCCCATCCTGACCTCCCCACCCCCCCTTCCTTGCCCTTGCCCTGGACTGGCCCTAGTTCACGGGTCCACACGGAGGAAGGGGGCGGGGTGTCCGTACCCTTTCCACACGTTCTTCTCTGTACCCACTGGACCACCGTTCTGCGCATTCCGGGGCTTGAACCAACGCTTGTTACGTCATGAGCCCGGGAGGCCCGGTCCAAGCACGCGACGTCCCCTCCTCCCGGACAGCGCCGAAGGGGCCGGGCGCCCGACAGAGGTACCGCTTCCCGCCCCCCCCCTCCCGGCCGCTCGCCCCCAGCCCCGAGTTTTTGCCACATATTTGGGGATGGGCCGCGCGCTCGACCTCCTCGGTCTCCCCGTGGCTTGAAGCCCCTGGAGTATTTGGAGACTCTCTACGCCCATCCACAATACCTTGACTCACAAGTGCCCGAGTCTGCACTGCCATGATCGCAGGCAGCTGCTTCTGGCTGATCGCAGGCACATAAGTCTGCAGTGCTACGATTGTGAGTGGACAGCCCACTCACAATCGTAGCGCTGCAGGCGCATGTGCCTCCGCGGACTCGTTGCCCATCGAATTGGCGTCCCTCATTTCGTGTGCCCACTTTACAGTCAACCCTCGGAGCCACCCCCCCCCCCTCCCCACGCCTTCCCGATTGCTCTTGCAAAGGTCCCCTTCCGCGGCGGGTCACGTCAAATCATTCAGTTCCCATTGATGTGACCGTCCACCGAGCGTTGGACGCACGGTCCCGCCCGCCTCTCGCTCTCGCATTCCCTTTAGAGAAAGGCTGCTCGGGTACTCCCGGCTGCTACCTCCGACCCACGGCCTCCTCCTCGACCTCGCGGGTTCTTCGCAGGTCGTCTGCCACTCGATGGCACTACCGCTGTCCACTGCGTGTCCTAAGCAAAGGACTGCCAACAGGAATTACGTCGCGAGCAGCATCGGCTTGGGCCTCGCGTCGGAGTTTCTGATGCAGAGGCCGTTCATGGCGAGAGGCCAAATCCCATTTGCACCTGAACACAGGAGCGGAGAAAAGAGCAACGGAAGACTACATGAACACGAGATGCACTGTCACACGGGGGAAGGGAGGGGGGGGGGGGGGGGCGCACACTAGCAGCAATGAGCGTGCCAGCAGAAAAAGAAAGAGCCCGAAATTGGGAGGAACGCAAGCAGCAAAGCAACTGGGCACAGAGCCGCCCCACACACGGCAGTGAGATGAGCCCCAACAGGACACACAACAATACACAAGGGAACCATGAGGTGCGAGCACTGCAGCAACCACCAAATGCGGCGCATGCCGAGAGAGCCATCAGCAAACACCCCCCCCCCCCCTCCCTCTACAAGGTGCCCACGTACTCCACAAGGGCGGGAACTGCGCCCCGCGCGCCGGGAGGTGCCCACCACGGGGTTGGCAACAGGGCCGTGACCAGCCAACCACGCACGGGACGGTGCATGTCGTACGGAGATGTGAAACCCTCGTACGGGGGGGCAGGCGGCCGGGACAGGAGGGGGTGCGCAACAGGGGCACCCAGGAGCGCCAACAGACAGGGGGAGGAGCAACACAGACACACAGAACGCGGGAGCCACACCAGGAGGGATGAGGGCGAGCACAGCAAACAAGGAGGAGGGGCACAGCAAGGCAGAAGAGGCAACCAGAACAGCGGGAACAGGGAACCAGAATGGAGCAGATGACAGAGCGTGCGCATGGGAGGCAGCGACAATAAAGGGGATGGCTTGGCCAGCCAGCCCCGTCGCTACCGGGTGCCAGGGCAACCCCTGCTCAACCGGGATCAGGTGGGGGTGTCTCCCGCAGCCCAGATGGGCTGTTTGCGCAACAGGAGGGGGAGCCCATCAGGGGCAGACCAGCCGTGAGGGGGAAAAGGACATATGGTGGATGGCCGGGACAGCGTGTGGAGGAACAGGGCACCTGGGCCTCACGCACACAGAAACACAGCGAGGCAGGCTACGGACGGCCTGTGGACAGAGGTGTGTGGAGAGCAAAAACAGTCAAACGACCCCGGCAACAACCAGCACATCTTCAATACGCCAATTATTGGGCGCCGCTGACGCGCAAACGGCACACCATGCCACATTCAGCACAGCCCCAACACACCAACTACTGGGCTCCGTGAACGCAGAAACGACACCAGCAAGAGCACCGGCCGCACCGGCCGACAGAAAGCAGCGACCCGACGCAACATGCGAAGGAAAGAACCGGTGACCGTCCAGGGCCTCGTAAAGGAGCAACAACCAGGCGGAATGTCACACAGGGGGGCAGGGATGCATTGGAAGGGGGGGAGCCCCCCCCAGGGCGCTCAGCCTATGCCCAGCCACTGTCTCCCTGGCGGCAAGTGCCAGATTCAACAGCATTTGTAACCGACAGTACCGGCCTCAACCGCTTTGGCAACCTCCTCCAACCGCCTGCTTAACCGCTTCTGGGACCGCCTCTGAGGTGCCTTCCCCTCTGGTGCATCCCGGGGGGGGGGGGGTGTTCTAAATTGGACTCTTCCTGTGCCCAAGCCTCGAGTCATCAGTTTTTTTCGGTCAGCCTGGTGGGTGCTCATTTGGAAGCAGGGGGGTCCTTTGGGAACCAGATTTTTTTTGTTAAGGACCACCCTTAAGGACCGCCCCAAGGGACCACCAACCACCAATCACCAACCGCCACCAACCGCCAACCGCCAACCGCCGCCAACTGCCAGCGGCGACCAACCGCCAACCACTGCCAACCGCGACCAACCACCAATCACCAACCACCAACTGCGGCCAACTACCACCAACCGCCACCAACCGCTAGTCGCCAACCGCCAACCGCCAATCGCCACCAACCATGGTTGAACATATGAACTACACGCGATCATTTTGCAAAACTGCCGTTCAGGAACACTTTTTGTTTTTTTCCTCAAGGACCCCCCTGTTTGGAAGGGATTTCCCACAGACACCCCTTTTGATCTGCCTCTTTGGCATGCTTTTGGCTTGGGAAATGGTTCTTTTCACATTCATTGTTACACTATAAATAAACACCCCGGACACCGGCCGCATGCAGCGCCTCGGTCACACGCAGGGTTTATGAGTATAAAGGCTGAGCTCATTATGCCCAGCGACTGTAAGTATAATGGTTGGGGTCATCAAGCAGTTCCAAGAGGATTCTCTGGCTGCTGCAACACCAGCACCTTGTGCTGAGCCTGACCAACAGTGAAGCACCCCTCCGTTGAAGCATTCTTTCGTTGCAAGAACACGTGGTATCCAGTTTGTGTGCAGTGCTCCGGTGTATCGGCGTGCAATGCTGCCTGAGCGACGAGGGTCCGGTTCATTTAGGGGGTCTGTTATCGGGGGCCCATCCACAACGGTGGTGGCGACTATGTCGAGAAGAGGGTAGAGGCGTCGCAAAACCGGATGCGAAATCGGTCGAACCGTACGCATACACCGCTGGGGCGAGGAAAGTGCAATCCGCAGAGCACAGAATGGTTGTCTGAGCGGGGCATCCCCCGCCTGGCCGTTGCTGCGCTTTCGCCTTTGATGCGCAGCGCAGCTGTCGCTCTGCCCATCACCCCGACCATCATGTGTACCCATCCCCTTTCGCGTGGGCTATGACGGAGGCGAACTGCCAGGGAGAGCCGAGAAGGCTCTTGGGGGACGGCAAATATGGGTCGTGAGCATGGAGGATGCTCAGGGGTAGAGCATGCACCGACACACACACACACACACACACACAATGAACACTGAATTTATGGTTTGCAGTAGTGATAGGAACGTGGGCCTGTTGAACCTCGCAGCTTGAGCATGAATGGACTCGATACCTCGGCACACACACACACACACACACACACACACACACACACACATAGGTTCTGGCCTAAAGTGCATGTCGCACTGGTCGAGGGGCAATACAGGGACGCACCCTGTGGACCTCACCAATGGGGAGCGACCCGACCCAAGGACGCCAGTGTGGCCATACAGGCTCAACCGGGAGACCTGGTAAAAATGGTGAAACCCCTTTGGCACACACACAGGGGCGCCCGGCGCCCAGAGCCAGTCCCACCCCCGGCGCGCGGGGACGAAGCGACGGAGGGGAGAGACACCTCCCCAGGGCGGCCCGCCGGCCGGAGCGGCATGGGCGTGCAGGCACTGAGGTCTCATAACCCCCAGCCGCCAGAAGCTCTGGCCTAGGCGAGGGTGACGACACTCAAGGGGGGCCAGTGCAGTCCCCCTCCGCTGGGCGCCCACCCCTGGACCCATGCAGGCCTTCCTCTTTAATATGGTATTCCCCCCCTTTGGCACACACACACACACACACACACACACACATGGATGCATGGGGCAGGGATGTGGGGAGCGGTAGGGCACACGAGCATGCAATGTGTGTCTGGCTGTCGTGTGGATGGTTCTGAGGGCAAGAGCCGTGGTGTGTTGGTGGCATCTGTACTTATGGAGTCTTGTGCCCGCTTGGCAGCCCCGCCTGCAGGGCTGAACAATCGAACACATGGTTTGCAGCAGTGATAGGACCTTAGGATTGTTGAACCTCGCAGTTGGAGCAGATTCGAATGGATTCCTTGGCACACACACACACACACACACACACACACACACACACACACGGGAGGACGGGTGTGAAGAGAGGCAGGGAATACCCCTCCCCGAATGCGCCCAAGCGAATGCGCGCCAACGCACACCCGGTAGAGCAGCATGGCCGCGCTGGTACGGAAGTTACTTAAACCCCTACCACACAGAGGCTCTGGCCTAGGCGAGGGCTGCATGCCGGGGGAGGGGGGGCATCTTTTCACCAGACAGCCACAAGCATCCACAACAGTCTGCATACGAGACCTCAGTTCAGTCAGGGTTAGACTAGAGTAGAAACACTCGCGGAAGAAGTCCACTGAGCGATTAGCGCCAGTGTGACCAGAGCTGAGATGGGACCACTGTAGGCACCCATCAAGTCGTGCCTCAGGTACAACAATACGGTCCTCGTAGAAGAGGTACTAGTTGTTTTTATACCACTGATGCCCGTCAATGACACGGGGTTCGAGACCAGTGCTGAGGGTCTGGAGAATTTCTTTATACTCTGACTGATAGTCGGTTAGGCTCCAACCCTCCAGGATTCCAGCAGTGCGCATGGACAGGTCAAGCTGGACATCCATACGCTGGAAAGCCTCTTTGGCGAGCGCCTCAGAGCTCTCACCTATAAGCGCATCGAAGTTATTGCGCGATATATAGTCAGACAGTTCATTTTTTATACCGGGGATATGATGAGCTGTCAGCCTGAACTGGCTCAGGTAAGTCCACCACCGCTTTAGTTTTGCTTTCTCTGGTGGTGGGCCCTTCTAAAAAGACTTCACAGGTTCGTGGTCACAGAGCCAGACAATAGGGTTAGATCCCAGGAGTCGGGATTGTGACGAAAGCACCAACATACCGGCCAGGAGTTCCTGGTCATAGGTGCTGTAATTGGAACGCGCTTGGTTCCATGTCCAATTCCAGTGTCCCAATGGCACCAGCCGCCACTCACTGGTAGGATAGTCATGTTTCAAGGAGCCATCACGGTTCAGTCCACTAGTACGAAAATGGCAGTGGGTTAGTTCGGCTGGGTTAAGCTCCTGCCATTGGTAGATCGTTCCACCCCCCCCTACATCACTGGCACCAGTTATCAGGACTATCTCGCCCTTAAGGCGGGGTACTCCGAGGCAGTTGGAGGAGGCAATTTTCTTCTTCAACTCGTGGAAACACTCCTCCTCTCTGGCGGTCCACCTCCAGGGAGTAGTTTTCTTGATTAGGTCGGTGAGGGGGGCAGAGGAGTAGGTAAAATTGTGGATGTGACGCCGATAGAAGTTACAGGCGCCCACAAAACTCCTCACGTCGTGTAGACCCTTCTTAGGGTCATCGCGAATCTGCATGCCCTGTAAGGGCTGCATCTTAGACGCGGCTGGTTTCCACCAGCCATACCCCACGTCAAAACCCAAATACTCCATCTCTTCTTTCATAAACTCACATTTTTCGAGTTTGATTCGGAGATGGTTTTCTTGACAAACAGTGAAAAATTCACGGAGGAGAAGGACATGGTCCTCTTGGGTATTAGTACCCAAACTCACGTCGTCGATGCGGGCCTCCATTTCTGCACCCCAAGAAATCAACTCCTGTACTAGAGGTCTGGGCCTCAGTATGTACAAAATTTTGTTCATTAGCTCCTGGAAGTGCGCTGGGGCATTAGCCACCCTGAAAGGCAGGACCTTCCATTTAAACACACGACCCTTAGGGGTTATAAAAGCCAGCAGCTCCTGAGCCGCGGCGGTTAGGTCTACCTGCCAGAAACCACTGCGTTTGTCCATTTTGGTCTTGTACCTGCATTTGGCAATACGCTCCAGGGTATTTTCCATTTTAGGAATACTCCCTCAGTGGTTGTGGGTTTTCTTGTTGACCTAACCATAGTCAACAACCTGTCGTAGAGCAGTTGACCCCTGGTTTAGCAACCATGAAACAGGGACTGCAGTGATGGGGGTAGTCCCCCTTCTTATATTCCTCCACGAGGCCAGCATCAATACATTCCTGGATCTGGCGCTCGATTTCTTCAACCTGTTCCTGTGGAGCGGGATAGGGACGACGCCTCACTCGCGTCTTTTCAAATTCGGGTTTCAGTTTTAGGTCCATCTGGACCAGTTTTTTACAAGAGAGGGGGGGCGGCAAGGCGCCGAACACCTCCTCATAGGTTAGCAGCAGTTTCTTCAGTCGGGGGTCAAGGTTAGGACTCTCGATTTCCTGCAGGAAATCCTCCTCAGCATGGAGGTTGCTCTTTCCATGTTCTTTCTTTTTCTGCCGATCAGCAGTTTCGGCAGGTACAGAACCATCGTCCCACTCAGGGGGACATTGCTGCCCATAGTGCAAAGAAT